>OX402530.1:20973636-21282484 GCA_948098885.1 Drepanosiphum platanoidis | reverse complement strand
ACTATAATTTTACATACACGAATTTTATAGTTTTATATACTCGTACATATCGCATAAGTGAAGTGAAAAATGTAATGTTTTATTATTTTTGAAACTGAATTATAAGTATGGAAAAGTACATGAAATATCTACGTATCTACTATCTGCATTCAGTTGGCGTTATTATTCATGAAAAATGTAAACGGTTTAATTTCGATAATAATGTCTTTCACATGATATCATGTATATAAGATATATATTTTGCCACTATTGATTCAATCGCTCTATAAACGAATTGTAGGCGCCTATCGTAACAATACGATATTATTATACAACACAATGTGACACAACGAAATAAAAGTACACGTTTATCGGAACTGTACACCCCACGAACCCGTTGCGAACCTGGCTCGTGCGGTGATGATTACCGGGAAAAAGACAACAGCGGCGGTACCGCGGTTGAAAAATTAGAATAAATATTGTATATTGGAAAAAAAATAAAAAAATAATAACAGTACATACTAAAACATTATTAATGACATGATAAAAATTAAAAAAAAAAGTTCGATAAAATACACGATCGTGTACGTCTTTTTACAACGGGAATACGTTACAATAATATTTATGTTAAAATAATTACGCATTGTTTAGAAGAGGCGTTCGACGTTTTTTTTTATGGTTTTTTTTTTTGGTTTTTTTTTGTGGCTGAAATTTTTGTTCGATTCGCTCCTCGCGGATCGTCGTCGTCTACTTCTTGTTGTTGTAGTACACGCGACCCGTGTACCGGCTGGCCGCGCCGCCCGCCGTCTTGGGATAGCACCGGGACAGCGCGTCGCCCGCGTAGCCGGGCGGACACGAGCACGTGGCCACGCGGTTGCGCGCGCTGCACTCGGCGTCCACGCCGCACTGGCCCGCGCACACGTTCTTGCACTGGTAGTCGACGCACGCCTGGTCGTGCCGGCACTCCACGTCGGCCGCGCACTCGCCGCGCCGGCACCGGGTGAGCGCGTCGCCCACGTAGCCGGGCGCGCACGTGCACACCGGCCGCTCCTTGCCCGTGCTGTCGTGGCCGGGCTGGCACCGGGCGTTCTCGCCGCACGGGTTCGGCTCGCACAGGTCGGCCGGCTCGAACGGCCTGCACCGCACGAACGGGTCGCCGGTCATCGTCCGCGGACAGCTGCATATCGGTGTCGCGCCCCTGGCCTCGCAGTTGGCGTTCACGCCGCACACGTTGCCCGTGGCGCACGGGTTCACGCACCGCTCGCCCGAGCACGCCGGACGGTCCGACGGGCAGTCGCTGTGCGTCAGACACTCGGCCCGGCACGACACGTACGGGTCCCCGAAGTAGCCCTGCCGGACAAAACCGAACGCGTCGTTATTAACGTAACGTTTGACGAAAGTATTATTATTATTATTATAAATATGTATGAAATCATTTGTCGAAAACTATGCCCAGGGGGATCGGCGATTTTTCCCGCCTTTGTCGTCGTCCAGACCAAGAGACATTTGTCGTCGACTTTGTCAACATTGTCGGCGACACATGTTTCTGACAAATGTTTCTTGGTCTGGACGCGGCTTAACACACACACGCGACGTAGCAATATTTAGTTTATTCAGAATCCGAAAACGGATTCGAAGTCTACTTTAGAACGACTCTCCCACTTTTTCGATTTTGCCTCCCTGTGAAATGAATTCCACAAAATATAAATTTAATAACCAAAAATCAACAAAACTCAAGTTTTTCATATCTTAAGGACAGAATTTAAAAAAAATTTGAGAAAGCCGTTCTGAAGTAGACTTTACGACGAATTCAAATCCGTCTTCAGATTTCCCATCGCATCTCTAGATCGATCGGTACGTTGGGACTAGAACACATCTAAATTGCTATGTTGCACGTGTGTTAGACAAAGACGGAAATTCGCCGCTTCCGATCTCCGATGCCTTTTTTGTGGGAGGGGGGGGGGTGTCGTTCCATCCTGTTGTCCTGCTTGCAACGAGTGGAGTATCACATTTAAGGTGTATATTTACCATCCACGAGATTTTGTTTTCTACTGTAACTCATACGTTTTATTAAATTATTCTCGAAAATAGTTTCCTATCAATATTTCTAGGAGCCCTAAGGTAGGGTCCGAAGGGTCGACACTAGGTTGCGGGTTACTTTGTAGATGAGAAACTAAATTTTGAACCTCTAAATTATACGAACTATCTTTTATTACCTTTGGACACGAGCACGTCGGCCGATGGTTGCGAACGTCACATATCGCCGTCTGCGCACAAGTGCCGGAGCTGCACGCGGAAGTGCATTTGTACTGTTGGCACATCTGCGATGGACCGCAATCGTAGTCGGAATCACATTCGTGTCGGCATCCGGAAAACGGCGAACCCACGTAACCCGACAAACAGGAACACACCGGCACGTCGTTGATCACCTCACACTTGGTGTTCTGGCCGCAAGGGCTGGGGTAACATTGTTCTTCTGTAAAGTTTGACAACGGTTTAATAGCAGCTGTGCAGCGATACCTGTTTCGTCATTCGTTTTCCATTTTACCCCTAGTCCAAATATCTAACTAAAACTGTCCGATAAATCCCGCTGAATGAAGATGTCGAAATCGCCAGAGCTAAACTTACCTGGTGTCCATATGGACACCGTCGTAGTAAAATGATAATTCCATTTGATTATTAATCGTGTACCTTGTACGTATACTTGTTCCTGTACACAGTTGGTTTGGTAGAGAACGCCGTTGAGTTTTTTTTAAAAGTTTCTTTTTTTAATTCTGTGACCCGTCTTATTTGTACTGTTAAATATCCCAGCCCTTCTTAGATCGAAGTACGGGTTTTTCGCTGTGACACGTCAAAAGTTAATATTTTTGTCTTATAAAATGTTCGAAATTTCAAATTAAATGTTGATCATTTTATAAGATAAAAAATAAGCCCGAATAATAATAATAATAATAATAATGTGCTACGGGGGAAGTTATAATTTTATTTCACGAAAAAAATCCCGAGTCTTTAAAAAAAAAATCACCCATTTCGAGAGAAACGTTTCTCCGGTCCCACTCGTAGATTTTAAGTTTTTGCGGGGGCGGATGTTGAGCAAGAATTCTGAAAGTGGTGGCAGGAATTGAGCACTAAATGTTGTCGTTGGAAAAATTTGAAAAATTGAAACGGGTTGAGTGGGGAAATGTACGTGAACACGCGGTCCTAGTCGGACTGAACTTAATTTAATTATTCAGTATATTATATAAGCGGTGTAGATGAAGGCGTACAATTAACCACTAGATAACTATGTATAATAATATGGTTTAACCAATCACGGTTTTAGAATATTTTTCGAGAAATCACGTTTCACGGTGAGCTGCAGCGAGGTGTCTTTAAACTAATACTTGAGTACTAAACTTTGACTCAGTAAAGGTCTACGATTACGAAAAAAATTAAATTATTTAGATCCAATTTTTTTCAAATATAAAACCGAAGGGATCGCTGTGTACTAAATTCGAAAAAATAATTGATTTTTATGCCGATTAGATTAATGATTTTTATCACGCGTGTTGACTTCGATAGTCGAGAAACAATTATCGGCCGTCAAACATGTAATAGATTATTTACGTGGATCCATTTGACGACAAGCCACGGATGGGTCGCCGGTATGACGGGCTGGACAAGAACACACCGCGATATGGTTCCTGGGTGTACAATCTGCGTTTCGACCGCACTGGCCAGTACACACATCTTCGCAATTGTAATTTCGACAAGCCTTCGAGTTCGGACAGTCTTGATTGACTAAAAGAAAACCATTAACCGCATCATATTAAAATATCACGTGTAATCAAAAGCATAATTTGTCGGTTTAACAAGTATAAACGAATACGACGCTGTATCATAATGTTCATTATCAATTAGGTTATCGATTATTAAATTGTATCGTCAGAAGAGGTTATTATAATTATACGAACAAATGTGAAGATTCGGTCGAACCGTCTCTAATAATTAGGACTTGTAAACAATTTTTATTTTCGTAACGGTTAAATGTAAATAAAAAATTTAAAAGCCGAAATTCATGAAAAAAAAAATGAAAAAATGACACAAATTGTTGTTATTAAAAATCGATGTTGTCATTAAAGAATCAAGTATAGTCACGTTGACGTAAAAGGAAAATTTGAAAACCTTTCTGAAAAATCGTGTGTTCCTTTGATAAATGAATCGCCTTCTTATTATTCAATTATTCAAACTGTTATCGAATTAATTTCACGATGCACACGAGAAAATAACGTATGTATATCCTAAAAATATAATATAATCTAATAATAATAAACCGATTTCGTTAGCCGTAAAAGTGAATAGGTGTGTAATTTAAAATGTTTTTTTTTTTTTTTTTTTGTATGTTTTGGACAGTTCCATATTTATCGATGCACCTACACCTACATACACGTGTAATTTATTATAACTTGTAATATTATAATACGCGCATGGATGCAAGGATACGACAAATATGTGTAATTCATTTTATGTTAAATATTGTGATTATATTATAATATTAAAGGTACCTATATTTTATTACTAAGAAACGACGCATCGTGTTGCCAAAAAAGAGATAAATAATATACACTCGTATTTTTATGTAATAACAGTAATGTAATATTATGTGTATTAAAATGACAAAAAAATATTTATATTGACACGATTACCTTCACATTCACCACGTTGACAGTAGGTCAACGGATTTCCCCAATGACCAGGCAGACAACTGCAAACAGGTCTTCCGTCAGCTACGCGGCACTGTGTGTTGGAACCGCATGGATTTGGCGAACACGGGTCGGTGTATCGAGTCGAGTACGACACCGGATTGTACACGATCATACCTTCAAATGAGATACAATTTTTCGGTTAAAACGTCATTTAAACGTTACGGACTGTTGGACAGCTATTTGAGAATAGGGGTTGTGAATTAATACTCTAACGCGTTATCCGGGAGGGATAGGTTTAAAATAAATACAAATAAACGATAAAACTTTTAATGTGCAAAAAAAATTTCTAATCCATCTTATGATGCACATTTTGCATTATAGTCAAAACGTTTTATCGTTATAAGCTGGTAGTATTATACTTTTAAGTCTTTGAAAATGTTTTCAAATACGAATCCAAAAATGCAATCCATTTCTGAGGCTTATGTAGAGTGTGCATTTTTTTTCAATAATAAGGATTTTCACAAAGATGAAAATCTAATCTATTTGAAATATTCCAAGTACTTTTCCCCGAAAAAACCGGATGTATAAAACTGAGAAAGCAAATACTACATGAAACTTGAATTTCTTCATTCTTGTAAATACAAAAAAATAAACGATAAGATTTATGTCAGTATCGTAAGTTCAATAAACACACGTTTTAAAAATAAATCAAATAAAATATCGATGAAAATTCATGGGTCTTCGACTATTTTTCATTGTGTTTTTGACCACGTGTTACCCGAATTCGGCACTGTTTGTAATCAATGAAAAACGTAAATAATTTTGGTAGGTTCACGTGTATTTTTCTAGGTCTATATATTATATAATACACGAGTATAACGAGTATATGTCATTGTCATACAATCATTTTACCCGTGTAATATTTGAATATAATTATTTCCATCAAAAATGTCATATTATTTACGATTGTTTAATCACATTACCTTGTGCGATCGGACCAATCGTAACGGCCATAAGGCCCAGCACTCGTAAACACTGTAATTGAAAAAATAAAAAATAAATTTATTTATTCGTGCAAAAGAATAACACTATATAATAATATAAACAACGTTTTAATAATATCGCGTATGTATAAACGAATGTCGATTAGGTATTAATTTCCACGTTAATAATACACGATTATATAATATGTAATATACATAAAAATATAGGTACAATTGAATCGCACATCTCGACATTGACCTACATTTAAACATCTTTAACGACAAGGGTATTGACTAGTTGTCGTAGGCAATACATACGTATTATTACTGTATTCCCACTGTAAATCATGTTCTAAATTTAAATTTAAATCATGTTTACGTATTAATTTACCTTCGTACGTGATAAAATATTTTATTTACCTTAGAAATTATGGTAACGACTCAGACTAAAGTATTTGGACGAACAAAATAGACGAATACTGCGAGTGTAAAACAAAAACGTTATTAGTATATTCATTAGATGATATGTACATTTGCCATGTTGGTAAATAGAGTGTATCGAAATCAATGGTAAACGTCTGTAAACCTAACTGCAGGCGAACGTCTAAAAGAATCATTACAACAATATAACGAATATAATTTATATGAAAATTAATTATCAGATCGAGTCAACTTATTAAAATCAAAACGAAAACATAATAATTTTAAAAATATTAACTCATTCGAAATCGAGTATTGTAATATGTTTTATAATTTTATCGAATGTTTGTATACAACGTATTGCAAGAGTACTTTACTCCACACACATAAGTATAGAGGGTATGTTCAAATGATATTTTTAATAAATCGATTTGAAATCTCTATTGGAATATTGTAAGTATTTTAAAAACGTTAATGGCTTTAATATGATAATAACACTATTATTGTATTTCATAACATTAACTTACCGCAGTCATGTTGATTCTGGATGGTATCCACGGCACAACTAGATTTATTTGATTGTTTACAAGAGAATTTATAACATAAGACGATCCTTGCGATTCATGGTCAAAATACGAAATATGGGCTTGACCAGTTATACCATGCAATGCCCACCTTTGGGTTACCGACCGCCCACACGGAACAGAAATCTACGATTTCAGCGTTGTGTACACAGACAATCACCTAATTGACCAATTCAATGGCCACCAAAACATACGCCTACAGGTTACAATAACAAAAAAAAAAATCATTTTTTTCGCTCTTATTACTCAGCTATTGTAACATGGCGTAGGCTAGCAATTGCAATTGCAAATAAAAAAAAAAAACATTATTAATAGTA
The DNA here is from genome assembly GCA_948098885.1 of Drepanosiphum platanoidis. Classification (NCBI taxonomy): domain Eukaryota; kingdom Metazoa; phylum Arthropoda; class Insecta; order Hemiptera; family Aphididae; genus Drepanosiphum; species Drepanosiphum platanoidis. The sequence continues at coordinate 21,275,516 of OX402530.1, read as the reverse complement.
TGCGAAATTACGCACTTGACTTAGTTTTTTTGACGTCATACAATACCCAATATGTACATAACATAGGGTTTGAGTCGAACTGTAAGTCACAACAAATCATTTTCAATTTAGTTGGTTTTTATACAATATACGTTTAATGTTTATATTGTTAATTTATGCATTACTATCGCAAATTCGTACGTATTAATTATAGTGTTGTGATAAACCTAACTAATTATTCATTTCGTATAAATAGTTCTTTGTCGATGAAAAATATGTTTAAAGTATCAAATGTCTATACCAACACGCATAAACGCGAATAGAAAAAGAAAAATCTCATATAAGTTATAAGGTCGATGAATAAAATATATTTTAAAAAGGTTAGTGAAACTGATGTACGAGAGATCGCGTATTGAACAATAAATAATTGATGTGTAGACCGTGTATTGGACCGTTACTTTTTTCGTAGGTAATTTACCAAATTAAAACTATAGTTGATTTATTTTATAATGATTTTATATCTTTGTTCCGAGTAAATTTGATTTTTTGCCATCGTGAATATTTTAAATCTTTAATTAAGTGTACGAAACTAGGTGTCTATGGTTCTGAGTTGAAAGTTAATAACATTATTAATTATTATGTAATCTAAAATTACCAATTTTTTTCAAACAAATTTAATCAATATTCGATTTATTTCAATACCTACACATAATATTGAAATGTGGTTTTATGCTAATGTATTGAATTAAAATATATTGATTTAATGATAAAAAATATATTTTAAATAACATTGTATAATAATAGTGGTTTTAAATGAATACATAGTTAATAACAAAGTATGATTTGTAATAGTTCCACTCTACTCAGAATGTATTGATTTCATAATGATATTATTTCTTTATGATAAAGTATCTCTGGGTTTCTAAAGCCGTATCGAAAGATTCATGTGGTATCACATCAGGTTGGACACTGCACCAAGTAGATAAGTTTAATAACTTTTTCAAACGATGAAAACGTGTCAGCTGCAGTGTGTTATAGCTATATAATACATATTATATAATTAATATAGTACCTAAAAGCAATTTATTTTCAAAAAAATTATTCCAATATGAAATAATGGAATCGAAGTACCCGCTCAACGTTCACTTTACTTACATTATTGCTAAAATCATTTACCATATTATATTATTATCTATAAATACAACAATTTATAAATGTAGTTGTATGTAATGAAACACCAATAAAATCTATAATTTAGTTTAAAAAACTATTGTCAAAAGTTTTATTAATTTGGTTTGAATGAATACAATAATATAATACGATAAAACACGATTTGTTACACAGCCATAGTAATATTTCGAAAAATTAATCATTCTACGTTAAGAAATCTGCATTATACTTTTAATGTATTCATATATTCGGAGTCAGCGCGCGGAATCATATTTTAGTGATTTGAATACTAAAAATGAAATAAACAAGATTCAATCGATGAGTAATTTACACTAGTATACAATAAGCATAGGATATTTACTAATATCGTTTTACATAATCCCACGTATAAATTTATAATATTAAAGAGAGTTTATGAAATAATAATTAAAATTCAACTAAATTATGCAATATAATATACTGTACCAAGATTATTAATCATTCTACTATTAATTTGATTGCTATTTTATTGCTACCATTTACCATTGTACTTGAATATAAACAGAAATAATTGTTCTTTTTTTCTTTAGTGTTCAATTCTTAGATTGGTTTACATTTAACGTTCTCTCGATGATTCTCTATCTTGTGCTTGCTCGGTTTTGCTCAGTATGAATTTTGTAAAATTTCTTTGCTAATAAATAATTGAATAATTGAATAGATAAATGCACTGTGGCTTTATTTAACGGTTTATAATTTTAGACTGGTAATTGAAATTCGACGGGCTGTATTTTACAATTTGTTGAAGGATTAAATTAATTTATATCGAACATATTAATATTATTTTCGTTTTCAGAATTCAGATAACTGCACTTGGTTTCGACAACTACAGTAGGTGAAATGTTGCAACGTAAAGTTGAGTTTTAAAATGCGTAGACGTATATACTTAACAATACATTTTTTTCAGTATTTATCATACCAATTTCAATTCGTCTTTTTAAGATTCGAGTTCGAAATTCACGTGTTTATAGAAACGGACGATGTGATTGTTTTTTATTTACTTTTAAGAAAGACGTGGTAAAGAAAACAGCCTTGAACCTAAATTTGTATAATATTTTCTATTCTGTTGACGCGTATTTTTATTTATCGATTATCATCATTATCATATATTATTTTAATAATAATATTGTTGATAATTACCATGTTCTTATAAAGATTAAAATATCGTGTAGATTTATATACTAACATGTATTATTAATGGATGGATATAAATTATTCAAACATTAATTTACTATATTTTTATTTTTTTTTTAATTGATTTTGGCCCGTGTAGAATAAAGAATGAATTCTTTTGTAAATATCCAACTCAATCGCGTGAGCGTAGGTGTAACGTAGATTCGAATTCTAGTGGGAAAGGTCACTCGCCGGTTTTTTACGTGTACGAGATGTATATTCACGTAGAACACAATATATTATGTGTATCGCAAATAATATATTTTGATTTTTAACAATGAACTTTTACGTATGTTATTAAATTACGAGTCAAGGGCAAATATGAAGCTTAAAAACCCAAGTGATTAACATATAATCATTGTTGGTGGTAAATAACTAATAATATCGATATGCTGTTATTATCTATCTTTTAATCGGTTTTTGTACTCTGTGATAAACCGTGCTGATATAGTTTCTACCAGTTGCTGATCTCAGACAAATCTATTAATTTCTTTTGTAATTCGCTATTCCCTCATTCCGTAACTATCATGCTAACTTTTCTTTAGTTTTTGCGCTGTTTTCTTGTCAGGAACCACCTTACACAGTTATAATTATTCAAAAAGTTAAAAAAAATAGATGTAATTCTCATAATGATAGTCAGTGACGCATGTAATCATTGTTTTAAGTGTAGCATGTACAGTGGCGTAGCCAGGAATTTTAATTGGAGGGGGGGAAATTTTTTAAAATTGTTCTTACATTGGGATGTAAAAAAAGGAGGGGGTAAGATGAATAATGGAGTTGAATTAAAAACAATTTTTATTAGAAAATTAAAATATAGTTTAAGCATACAAAGTATTGATAGACAAAAATATAGTATTTTATAGAAGGTAAGAGTATCATACAACTATTTAACAATAAGACAAATCGAACTTTTTAGATTTTAGTAAAAATATATAAGCAAAAAATGTATTTTCGCTTCGCTCAAATCTAAAAATTTTATTAAATAAGTTAAATATTTATATGAATATTTTATAAAATATAGATTATTGATTTTGAATACTATCTGCTAATAATAATTATTTAAAAAATGGCTTTGTAATAAACATAAATAATAAACTGAAAATGAAAAATTATATAATAAAAAAAATACTTCCAATACTTTCATAGAAAATCTAATTTAGCGAACAAAAACTCATATTTGAATCTATTCTATTCATTTTACTATATAAATTACACAATGTGTATTTAATGTACCAAAGTTTTAAGAGAATATAGTTTTTAAATAATACATACCGAACTTTGAATACTATTTTAAGAATATTGTAGTTTAGATAAATAGACTCGCGAAATATTTAAGACTACCTAGTCAATATTAATAATCTACTTTTATCGCAGTAAAATATTTATAAATGTATTACTAATGTTAAAATATTGAAAAAATTTTAAAATCTGTTTAAATGATTTTTTTTTGTCAATTCAAATTATCTTCTTTTTTTGATTCCTCAGAAATATTAATGTTATTATTCGAAGTACTCGTACATCCTGCAGTTGCACATCCCAAACATGATGGTATTTTTATAATGCTTAAACAACCTGGTTCTGCTTTTTTAATATTTATTTTCTCATGTTCTTCATTTAATTGTGTATAATGCTATGGGTAAAATATCATACATAAGTTATTCACAGTTAAAATTAAATGGAATATATTTACGGCTTACCAATTTGACACCATCTTTTAATAAATTTCCTAGGCGTTCTGCTAATTGGGTAAATGATGGCCTATCATAAGGAGTCTCTTCCCAACAATTCAACATTATATTATATCTGTATATAAATTATCAAGTTAATTTTTTTTTTATAACATTATTTTTCATAAACATAAACATTTTTTAATAATTTACATTTCTAAATTGGCATTTTCTGGATTTTCCAATCGATATCCTCCAGTCAAAAAGTTTATTTGTTCTCTATAACTCTGTATATCTTAATGAATAAAAACACAACATAAAAAATTAATTCTAAAATTATTCAAAATTGTTAAAGAATAGATAAACCGTGAAATATCTACTTGAATACGGAGTAAGGCCTAATGAGAAGAATTCCCACATAACGATTCCAAATGCCCAAACATCTGATTCAGTTGAAAAAATATTCTTACGAAGCGACTCAATTGCCATCCATCTAATAGGCATCTTTTCCTGAGATAAAAAGTTATTTTAATCTATTATGTCAAGGTTGTATTTTATTCGTAATACTTGTGATGTTTTTGTGTAAATATCGTCCTCATTCAATGACTTTGCCAACCCAAAATCACATATTTTTACAATATTACTTTCAGTCAATAAAATATTTCTTGCTGCTAAATCGCTATGAAGAATCTAGAAAAACAACGAACGTCAATGATAACTCAGAGAAATGACTTATTTTGTAAACTTACTTTTTTAGTAGCAAGATATTCCATTCCCCAAGCTACTTGGAATGACCAACAAACCAAGTCATGAGTGCATACTTTCTTAACATTTTCCTCCTCTTTACGATTTATGTTATATTGGTATGATGGGTTCAATAGACAAGGCAACGTTGAACCATCAGAATCACTAGTTTTTATACCATCATCAACGGGGGTTTCAGTTACATTCTTAGTTTTCGTAGAAACAACATAACCGTATCCTGGATTAGTACTAATAAGAAAAATGGGTGATGAATTAAACATAAAATAAATGAGTAAATGTACAAGTGAATAAAAAAAAATGAATTTTTCTTTGACAGTATAATATGGCAGCTTAAATTACTGTGCTATTGATAATGTCATCGTCCAATCTAGGTAACCATCTGCTGTAATTTGATTCACAAAATTATTTCTTTGTTTTATCAAATAATCACGAGTATTTCCTAAACAACAATACTCTACAATTACCATCAAATCTGTAAAAAAAAAAAAAAAAATGTAGTTTACTAAATAATTACCTAGTCGTTCAGTACGATTTTGAAAATTATATTACTTCTGTTTATATTTTGAGTATTCGCTCCAAGTAAATTAACAATATTCAAATGACTGCCAATTCGGATCATAACCTTTAATTCAGATGCTAAGTTTCGTACGTATGTTGGACAGGTATTTGGTTTAACCATTTTTACAGCGACAATAGTAGTGGTATATTTTTCAATTATACCAAATGCTTCAGCTTTATAAACAACACCAAATTCTCCTTGACCCAGAAGCTTACCTTAGAATAAAATTATTAATTATTATAATCAAAAAATGAATTATTATTTAATGTGAGTTGTTATAAATAATATAAATAAAATAATATAAGTTTGCTTTATCAATACACTTACCTAATTTTAGTTTATCTCTAGAAAATTCATATCTTTTATTATAAGGAAGTAAATATGCTTGTTCTTCAACTCCAATATCAGCGTGAATGCCATCGAAAGTATTTTTTAAAGAAGGTTTCCATTTCTATTTGTGGAAAAATGTTTTGATAAATATAATTAACATTGTTTTTGTATTATTACTTACCCGTTTTCTTTTTATGTACAGTATGACGACAATCATCAGAATTGTTATAAGTAGAGGAAATGTTGTACAAAAAATAAAAAGTGTGGTTATATTAGAACCTGTTTTTTCATCGACAGCACTCGCTATAAATTTGATACAAAGACTGTTATTTAACAATAAAATACACATTTAATATTAAATATATATTTTAGACATACATTCACGAGAGTTAACTTTCAAATCTGTGTGTGGTATAGTTACACTATTTATTCTATTTGAAGAAGTACAACTGTAAGAGCCACCATCATCTTTTTGTAGATGGTCTATTTCTAGTGTTTGATTATTGTCACAAAGTAATATTCGAGAGTTTTTTGTGAAGACTTCCAATGGTTTATTATCCTTCAATGTCAAATTATATACAGTATTACATTAAGTTGTTCTGTTGATAACAAATATTACCTACCTTAGACCATGTGATAGTCGGTAATGGCAAACCACGTGTTCTACAATGCATTGTAATTTTTGAATTTGTGTCTAATATCACAGTTAATGCATTGTTCATTTGTTCTATAGTAATAACAAATTATATTGTATCATAGGGAAATAAATATATGAAATACATGGGAATAAATGTATGAAAAACTTACTACTGGCTGTGTAATATTGTTGTGATGTTGTAGTATTGGACATTTTTTCTGTCATAGAATAACAATATAATCTGATATATATAATATATATATTATATAAAAATATAGTTATAACAATTCAAAGGTACAATTCATATTCTTCGTTGTATACGGAAAAAATTAAATCTTTGTTGACGTTTCAGTGATTATACGCTCTATAACAAGTATGTAATAAAAGATTTTAAATTTTTATTATTGAAATTATGTTTTTAAGTAATATTTGTTTTTTTTTCTTTTCTTTATAATGTCTTGAAGTGTAGTAGTGTATGAAGTGTAGCTCACCAGTAAAAAAATTAAAGACAAAACGTTTTTTTCTCGTTTTTACGATGTTTTAAACACATAACTAAAAAATAGTTCCTGCAAATTTTGGTGGTAAGTGTTTACCTTTTGGTATATGCCTCAAAAACCCAAACGATTACCTAACTGGCAATTTTAAATTAAAAATATTCTTGTCCAGTATTTAAAATTAATGAATTATTGGCTTTGAGAGCTGAAATTGGATTATTCAATTTATTTGGGATAAAGACAAATTTAGGAATAAAATATAACGGTCAATAGTTATAAAATATCTAATTTATCTAGTATGTAAGTATTATGCCCGGAACACAATTAAATTGATTTGATACATAGCAAATCATATTTTTATGTTTATTATAGAATATTATTGTAAAAAAAATAGCAATAATTTAAGCTCTCTCAACAAATTATCAATTTATTTTTTCTGAAGTAGATAAACAAGTATAAATATAAATTATTATTAGTCATCGTAACGCGGTCATCACAGATTTCAGAAATCGTCGAAACAGTGTTAGATTAAATAGATTAAAATGTATAATTTTAAATTGCATTTATAATAACAGAGTAAAATAATTTTTATATGATTTGGTAATTTATTAGAAAAACGTATATTTAAAAATTTTTTATATCTATTCAATGATCTATTACACATTTTATTTTACAGACATTTACTGTTTATAAAATCAACTATTATTATATTACGTATTATTCATGTTTTTCTTTCAACTCTCCATCTCACTCAACTATAAGTGAGTTGATCACCCTTATCCTCGACCTCTAAATGTTTGTTTTTTTTAAATTTGGTCTTGTGCCTCACGCACAAATTTAACAACTATTAATAAATTATTATTATTTGATAACAAATTAAATTTCAATTCTACAGAATTATAAGCAGATGGAAAAAAATGATTTGGCCCAAACAAACACACTTTCGGGTGAATCTAATGTGTAAAATATTAATCGGTTGCCTCGACTAATTTTCGATAATCTTTTCCTACATTTATTGTTTTATCGTTTTATAATTGTATGTTTTATAATTTATGTATATGTATGCAGATATAAAGAACACTAACCATTAGGTACTAATTTTTAGGATGGCCAGACGATTCTTATTATACAGAAAAGCATCGTTAATATAAATTGTAAGTTCTTTTTTGTACTCATTTTTTGTGCACTTATTAGTGTTTACATATAATAATTACTTATTGGCTAATATTACTATTAAGCTGCACGTACGTACGTACGATGACTTTTTTCTAACATTGCTAAATTTCATTATTTATATTGAATTGTTGTAACTAATATTTTATTAGGTATATTATTGAATAATTAAGTTATTCGATAGCAAAATCAACGTGTCATTGAAAAATATATAGATTTTTAAGTGATATTTACTCATTACTTTTATACCAATATTTCTAATTTATTATTATTTCTGTGAAAAATTTAAATAACTAATATCTATAGTTTTTAGTTTTCAAAGTGAATTAGTAGTTAGTACTAGAAATCGTATTTGGTTTTCGACATTTTTTGACTTGTGCTAAATGTGCTAATATCTTACGCATTAAGGGTTAATAGGGTTCAGTCGTACTCTACGAATCCTGTACATTACCATGTACGTCGCATAATGTAAAAAATGATCAATAAAGCTTTTAGGTACAATAATATGTTACTAGACTTACCGAATGCAAAGATGATACTGAAGAAGGTGACACATAACTAAATGGACAAAATTATCGCAAAAGTTCTTACTCGTTAGCCGTATCTAATGCATTTAACAATGACGTTTTTCCCATTAGTAAATCCGACGATGAACAGTCCCTGCTTATAGTACTTGGATTTTCCTAGATTCAAAACAGTTGTCTAGAATAACAACGCTTGAACAAATAAATACGCGTCAACTATACCTAAATGACATCAAATTGGTGACTAATTGACATTGTAGTGTCATCTTTACTTCTAGGGAGTGTTTCCATTACATATTCGAGTACAATCATAGATATATTACATCATATGCATTGGTTACGGATAAGTGTATTATCCAGATAAGTATAGCTGTTTTTTAATTCGATATGAATAATTTATCAGTCTGTATTAGATATGCGAATTTTATGTTGTACAATGTTTACAGTTACAGCTGAATAAAATTAAATAATACAAGAATTAAAAATTAAAAATACTGTATAAAATAATTTTATGCAAACAGTATATATTTAAAAAAAAAAATCATTTTTCGTTATCAAGAGAGGCCGTTTTGAATGATTATGACATTACAATAACGATTTACAAGCCGGCAACATTGTACTGCACATCTGCACAGTGCACATAATAATGTATCGAGACGTATCTAAAGATTAGAACTCGGATCTCAAAAAAAAAAAAGGTTGAGATACAATAGACACGGATGAGATACAGATCATGGGTGAATTGGTCTTTTAAATTTGAAAGCAACGTACCATATACCAATACTACTACATTATATAACAATACACGAATTAAATACATACCCATATTATATCAACGAATATTTGGGTTTTCTTTGCTTATTACTAGGGCCCAGAACTTGATGTATTTGCATATTTTTTTCTTATGCTTGTATCCTAGTCTTTATAGAAATGTGACTTGTGCCACGTAGAATTACACACTTTATTTTACATTTTTTGCATTTTTTTTTTTTGGTAATATTCTTGTATGTAAAATCATATAAAATAAACTAAACTATACAATTTAAATCGATGCTGATTTCACCAAAAATGTATTTTTATTGTTACACGCCGAATAAAAAATATATAAAAAATAATGATCAAAAAGTCGATTTTGAGTAATTTTGATCAGCACATTTTTTAATTAATTTACAACAGTTTTACGTGGCTTATTCAGAATGACATGAAAATTAAGTACGACAGGAATTTTTTTATTTCACAAATATTTTGAGTATAAGAACTTACCTTTTGAAAACCACGTGCATTTTAATTCTGAAAAAGTATTTCTAGTCATTTTTTATTAACTGGCTTGCATGATCATTTTAATTGAATAACTAAATATACGTTGATAACTAATGTTGTACCTACCAAATAAAAATAAACAAATGATCATTGAAGGAATAACAAAATCTTTAGATTAACGATAATATTCAAATAGATTTTACTAACCTATACCATAGGTAGCACCTGTAACTATTTTGCTGTAACTTTTCATTCTTCATAGAACAGAATACAGCAAATAATATGTTAAGTTAGAAATTTACTTAAACATAAGTACTTATGTCTTATAGTATCACTTGAGTAAAAAACTTAAAATACATTTCTGAAATAGTCTCAACTAGTAATATTCAAAAGAGTATTACTCTTAACGTTTTGAAACTGTAGTAGTTTCTATAAACCTTTTAATAATTATCATAAATCATAATGTAATGTAATGTTTATAATTATGACAAATCAGGTAAGTCAAGTAGAATAAATAATACACCAATTAATTTTTTGAATTAGTTATCAATGAAAAATCAATCATAAATAAAGCGTTATATTAAAAAAAAATAAAAACATCTAAATACATTTTTAGATTTATTTAAATATGAATTTTTAAAAAGTGAATTAATATAAAAATGAATATAATTATGACAAAAAATAAAAAATGTACACAGATAATATATTATAAATTATAATATAAATTATTTATTGTAATATAAATATATTTACATTTACGTATGAGTGTGTTAAAATAATAAAATAATCTAAACGATTCCATGCAATAAAATATTTTAAACATAAAATTTAAACAAAACAGAAAAAAAAATCACTGAAAATTGTTTAAGACTTCAATCAATTATTATAATAAACCTAAAATTAGATAAAATTAATGATAATTCGGTAAAATAATGTGACTTGGCAGACGAACAAAATATATTTTTAGAATTATTAACGTATGATAATTATTTTCAACGGATAAGTATATTTAAAAAACAAAAATGGTATCATAACCATTAAAGCAGGACATCATTGTTCAATATGGCATCTTAGCTAAAAACAAATATTAAAATATTCGATTTACCTAATACATCGATTTTTAGAGCTAAATTCTAAAAATAATAAATATACATATTACATTTGATACTAAGTAATGTAAAAAAATATGTTTAAACATTATGTTAAAATTAAAACTATTTTAACTTAAAAAGATAAAATCGTTAAAATTATATGAGAATTATGAGATGAATGCCTTGAACAATGTAATTATACATTTGTGTATAGAATAAAAATAGTTCTTAAATTAATTGTTAGTATTATAAATTATAAATGCAAAAAATTGAATTGTATTACTAGATAAAGTAAAACTTTACTTATTAATGTTTACTGAATATTTAAACGGACACTCCAAAAAACAGTCACAAACAAAATAATTTTAATTCTTTCAAAAAATATAAGTAAAGTAAATTTAAGTACAAGTTACATACTATATAAAAATGAACTAACCTTAAAATTATCATATTGATATTTATACTAAAGGTTCACCGAGCTCTGAATATTTAGGAATATTCAGTTGCGAGTTTGAACGTGATACATTTTTAATATTCAAATAATTCAAATAATTTGGTGCACACATAAGACTTAAATAATCATTTGGCGGCGACTCTTTAGCGTTTATTTCCTCATATGCCTCATTTAGTTTGAAATAATGCTATGGATAAAATACGAATACATTAAACCTGTTTCTAAATATAATTTGATATACCAAATTTATATTTTATTTACCATCTTTGTATCATCTTGTAACAAGTTACCCAGCTGTTCAATTAATTTGGTAAACGATGGCCTTTTTGTAGGTTCATAGTCCCAACAGTTTAACATGATTTTATATCTGTAAATAAATATAAATGATATTATTAAATATCGTAATAATTCGGTGTTAAATGATACGTTTTCAAATAATTTACATTTCAAAATTGGCATATGTTGGCTGTTCTAATCGACATCCTTCAATCAATTTATCTAATAGAATTTTATTTATAATTTCTAAAAGAATAAGAAAACAAACGCATAAAATATGGAAATTAATTATGGAAATTTACTAAGAAATAAATAAATTCTGAAATATTTACTCGGATATGGAAGTAATCCTAACGAGAACATTTCCCACATAGCTACCCCAAATGCCCAAACATCTGATTCAGTTGAAAAAATACCACTACTAAGCGACTCAATTGCCATCCATTTTATAGGCATTATTCCCTGAAATTAAAATGTATTTTATTTCATTACAATAGCTCAAAAAAAACAAATATATTATATATCTATTTATAAATATCGTATATCTTACTTGTGACATTGATCTGTAGTAATCGTCATTGTACAAAGATTTTGCTAGTCCAAAATCACATACTTTTACGATATTTCCTTCGGCCAATAGTATATTTCTCGCTGCTAAATCACCATGGAGTACCTAGAAGATAAATAAGCAACAATAAGTGGTTAATAACTTAGAAAACTATCTAAATTTCCAAACAAACTTTTCTTTTAGCAAGATATTCCATTCCTTGCGCTACTTGGAATGACCAACAAAGTAGGTCATGAGTACGTAATGGTGAAATTGTTTTCATTTCATAATCTCCTTGGTATTGGTAAGTCATCTGTAGTTCAGGTCGAGCATCGCAAGTGTCGGAGCTTAAATTACTTGTTTCTGTGCCACTATCGACTGGATTTTCAGTTCCATCAGTATTGATAGGGACTAAACCGTAGCCTTGGTTAAAACTAACAATAATAACAGAAATCAATTTGAAATTTATAGTTTTATTATAGGTATGACGATTTAATTACTGTGCTGATGATTGAATATTCCAATCTATATGACCATCTGATGTGATTTGGTTCACAAAACGGTATTTCTGTTTTATCATATAATCAAGAATATTTCCTAATTGGCAATATTCTACTATCACCATCAAATCTGTAAAAAAAATATATACAACTTATAAATATATATTCTAAATACTTATACTAACACAATTTTAAATATTATAATACTTTCGTCTATTTTATTTCCTGTATACGCTCCAAGTAAATTGACTATATTTACATGTCTGCCGATATGAACTAAAATTTTTAATTCAGATTCTAACGCTTGTATATGTGATGTCCCGGAATTTTTTTTAACCATTTTTACAGCAACAGTAGTAGTTACGATTTTATTATCGATACATATATCTCTTGCAATAGCTTTGTAAACAACACCGAACGCTCCTGAACCTATTGGCTTATCGCCTAAGAATAAAAAGGATAAATTATTACTAAATTATTTTTTAATAATTGTTTTATGTCGATTATTAAAATGAAAAAAAAAAATTTGCTAAAATATTGAACTTACCTAATAATTCTATTTTATTTTTGGGAAATTCGTATTTTTTATTAAAAGGAAGTAAATATGCTTGATCTCCGGCTCTCAACTCAGGATTTAAACTATGAATAGCACCTTTAATGGATGGGTGTAATTTCTATAGTGGAAAGTTTTAATAATTATATTACAATGAATAAAACGAATAAAACTCTTTTCTAATTTTACCCATTTCATTTTTAAAAAGATAACCAAACCAAACGATAGTGTTCCAAAAATCACAAAAAACAGCCCACAGAGAATTACGACGACGGGGTTTTCAAAGAAGTTGTTATTTTTCTCAGAATCCGGTGTAGTTTTTGCTGTGAAGTAGATATTTCCGATAAAATTCAAGTCAACATGTAACAATAAGACATATATAATAAAAAAATATATAATTATGTTTTAATTTTAAATCATTTTAAACATACCGGGATAATAAAGGGTTTTAACTTCATCTACGTGCTCTTTTTCACGTAAATAAATTATTGGAGAATATGATGCTAAAAATAATAATAATAATAATAATTAGTATAAAAATTAGTTAAAGTGAAGAAAAACTTAGAAATTTAAGTTTTCGATAAGACATACTTTTGACCATTAATGGATATGATACTTTTAACGAATTATTCGACCCTTCGATGTCGTTCGCAGAACATATATATTCACCATCAAATGTAGAATTGACGTTAAACACGGATAATTCTGAATTATATGAATATCTTGATTTCCATACCGAAATATTCATATCTATTAATATAAAAATGAATGTTTCATTATTTTTTTATATTTTTTTTTTCTGTCTACTGAACCGATTTTCACGTGTTTTTTCGTAAAATGATTATAAGGTTGTCAAGAGAAGGTTTAAAGCTATTTAAATCCTCCATCTGACCAGTAGTTTTTTTAATATGCGTCATGAAAATATAAAACATAGAATAAAAGGATATTTATGTTAGTCAGGTTAATTGGCAATTAAAATAACCTGTAAATATAGTATTTTTTGTTATACAACAAACTGACCTGTCAAACATATAAACATAAATATTTTAAAATAATTATTTAATCAGTGTCGACAACCTCTTTTTATGCATGTAAATTAATTTCTTTCTTTCTTTGTCCTCTATGGATTAAAAAACTAATAAATTGATTTACGTGCAGTTTTTGCAAAATGTTCGAGTTTGACCAGAGAAAGTTTGCTATATATATAGAAAATGCTATAGAAATCTTCGACCTGACGGGTAGAGTATTAATTTGCTTCACGAAAATATGCAAAAAAAAATATAATTGATAGTAAAATAAATAAATGTAAAATTTATAAAAGTGTTTTTAATTGCCTAGCAACCTAATCTAATAAAGAGATAATTGTTCATTTTCACGGGCAAAAATTCAGTTTTAAACTAATTCAGTTTAGTAACGTATAAAAAAATAAAATTTAATTTGCTTATGGAGCCGGATAAGATACAGTGGACAGATGACTGACATTGATGGATTTTTCTTTGAAATTAAATTAAATTGTATTCGAAAAACGATTCGAAACAGAGAAATGTTGATCAATATTAATTCACCATAACAATCTTGTTGCTCCCAGTAACCAATAGGTATATTTACGTATAAATTGTATCCGAAAAACGATTCTAAATGAAGAAGTGTAGATAAATATTAATTTAACATAGCAATCATGTTGTTAACAGTAACCAATAGATATATTTAAGTTATAAAGACCTTTTAGCCTCACTTATTCAATAAGACTTTTGAAATTGTAAGTTTTCAAAAATTTTTTCTAAAATATTGCGAAAAATATAATAAATTTCTAAAAATAATGACTAAAAAATACCAAGAGGTAAAATTCACTGTTGGAAAATTAGTACATTTGTACCGATTAAAATCATATATTTTAGTATAAAAGTTGTACGTAGAAAAATCAAAATTAAAATGATATAAATATTTTTATAAAATTAATAGCTTCCTGGTTCTGCTCAAATTCTAAAAACAGCGGGTTTACAATTTGTGTCATTGAAACTGCCTACAATTCTTTTACAAGATAAAGATGTATTTAAATTTGTGCATATTTAAACGATTTTAAAGTACATAAGATCATTAAATATCATCGAATTAATATTATTAAAAAAAAAAAACGTAATACTAAAATCCTTACGCGAGCTGTTAATTCGATGCTCGATATTTTTCAATGTTCGATGATCCCAATCAATTTTGGGCTTGTATTTTATTATGGCAGCGCTACATTTGATTTTAACATAATCTCCTTCAACGACAATGTTTGGCCCCATGATAGCCAAACCATTAAAACTGTTAGAAAAATCTTAAACAATTCATTATGATTAATTAAACATATGCAACTCAATATAGAATCATTAATAAATGGAGATAAACATTATATAATATTTTTATAAATCTTTGTAAAAAGTAGTAACTTATGCTAACATATAATTTTTGTATTGAACTAATTAATTTCGCCAATACAATATTATTTTTATTAATGTTTATAAAATAGTTGTTCTCTAATATGCTTAAATATTGAACAGTTTTTAATATTAGAATAAAATTTAATATTTACAATAAATATAAATATATTATGTTTATGTAAAAGACAAAAAATATAAATAATTTTACCGGCCACAAAAAAATTGATAACTTCAGAGCTTTCCAAAGCCTTACATCGGAATTTTCCGGATTCATTTACAGGGATACTTAAAGTTGATAAAATAAATGTTTCACTCTGCACAACTTGTTTGTGCCATTTTTTCTGTAATATAAATTGTATTGTGTATTGTATTAATTATTCGTGAATTTATTATTGGAATAGATATAAAAAAAATTAATTTACTGATATTGTGGTGAAATTCTCCTCTTCACACACTTTATCTGTACAATTACTAAAAGCCCATTCGACACTTGGCAGAGGATAACCATATACATTACATTGAATGCTACTGATTGAATTCACTTGATAAAATACATGCATAAAGTTTATGGTCTTAACTAATTTAACTGACGGTTTACCTAAAAAAAAATAAAGAAATTAAATTGCAAATATATTCATTTCGCAGGAAAATATATAAATATTATTATACTAATATTTTATAATTACTCTCAACTAAAACCGTGAAATCAATTTCTTTTTTACTAGTAACTAGATTTATCGTTAGTTTGTATACACCAGAATCGGTTCCTGTTGTATTAAATATTTTTAAACTTGTATCGTTGTCAAATTTGTCAAATTTATCCGATTTCTCTATGTTTTTACCAGAAGGTTGTAACCTATGGATAAATCATTATATTCAGGAAATAACTTTATACCATTTAATTATGAATCATATTAAATTGAATACCAATCTGAAATTTACCATGTCAATCGGATATTATCTTTACGTGATACTAAAACTTTCAAAACTACATTTTGTCCTTCCTTCGTTCTAATGATGTTTTTACCGTTTACAATTGTTACATTCAAATCATCGTTGCTGGTGCCTGCATGTTATTTTAAAATATTATTTAATCAAAATTTAATGCAAATTATAATAGCCAAAATGTTTTTGAAAACTTACTGTTTGAATTAAGAACCTTCGATTCACGGGTCGTATCCCCAGAGCTCGCTCTAATTTCACAAACATATTCATCTTTTTCTTTCTTCTCGCTGTTTTGAATTTTTAACAATCGACTCATAGTCTTTCCATTTGTTATGACCCTTTCGATTTGCACTTGTTTATTCTAATTATACATGGCAATAAAAAATGTTAATGAATATATTGGTTATGCAAATTAATCAAATATACAGTAAACCTCAAGTTTCTTTTTATCAGGAACGATCCAATATAGGAAATATGATTTTTTCTCAGGCACCGTAATTGAACAGTTGAGAAAAATAGTTCCGTTTTCATTCGTGATATCGATGTTGGGTGTTTCTCGCGTTTTTACGGCTAAAAATGAAAACTGTTAATGAATTATCTACGCTGTGAGTATTTTGTATAAATCAATAAGAAAAATAGATTCATTCCATAACATAAGCTATTTTCGAAAATTGGGAACATAATAAGTATAAAAACATTTACACATTAAAGACCAGTTAATGTGTGTTAACAACATTATAGCAAGTTCAATCATAAAAGATTCTGTTATTTTTTCAATCATTATTATGTAGCTATTAATATTTTGAAAATAAATATCTTGAATAATGAATCATAATAAGCTGTTTATTCGTGTTGTGGATAGTTCAAAATCAATGTGAATTCGTGAATTCTTGACGACATTGGTATACTCGTACCAAACATTGAATTGAAATATTAAATTAAGAATTATATTATCGTCTCACTGACGAATTATCGATTTGTAATATGTAATTGATAAATAAATAAACTCAATAGATAAATATGTTTATAAAAATTAAATTTTGTGTAGGTACATAATGTTTGTCTAAAAGCTGTTTCAATAGAAAAGTTTTACGCTGATAATGGATGTATGAGATTGCCTAATTGAATTTTTCTATTTAAATTTTTTTTTTCTATAAACTTCTTAATAATTAATATACGATACATGCAATATATTAATTATTAGACTTAACAGAATTTGTATGAAATACATAATATATAGAATATGTATGTTTTAATAAAATACGAATTTTTATTTTTGCTTTAAAATAAGTTTAACAACTGAATTCAAATTTCGATTATCATGTGCACATTGATTACATTTTAATCAAATTATTCACAAGCTCAGTTACTGTAAAAACTGATTTACATAAAAATATTTTATATTATATTCAATATTGTTCATAACCGAAAAAACTTACAATTTTCTGCAACATTAAAGACTTTTTTACTTGAAATGTTGTCTGAGTAAGTAGCCTTACAAGTGTAATTGCCTCGAGAAGGTGATTTAAGTGTATATCCAATTTTCGGATCGTAATGTTCGTCCGACACCTGAGGTACCGATAAATACATAATATAATGCTTTATTTATATCAAAACAATAATATTATATTATGATGTATAAAATTATTATAATTTTATTAATGCTATCGTATAAAATGCTACCTCGTATAGTTTAAAAAAAAAAACGATACTGAGTGAAAGAGGGGAACCAGCAAAGTATAACAGTCTCTATTACTATTTTCTATGTATAGTTGATAAAATTATTAGCGATTTCTTTAAACGATGACAATAAAGTAACTAATACCGAGATTTCTTTGAAGTAATCGATTTCGTAACAATTTAATATTCGAACGATTTTAAAAGCGATGGTGAATTTTCCGCATTTACAGACAAGTATAAAACTTGGTGCAACTTATGAGCAGTCGTTGAAAAGATTTTCAGTTGAAAATTTTAAGATCGACTTATGATAAATCTTGTAAAACATAAAACAGGATATGGAATTAAATTAATTGGTTATCAATTTGAATTTATAAATTGAACTAAAATTAAAGCTATCTGCAAGGGTGTTTTGTAACTATATAGTGTTCGAGTTACGGTGTATTTACTGTATTTCATTTGAAGACATTAATTTATTGTTTAGTAAAAAACTTTTATCATCGTTTGGAAAAATACTGAAGATATATTATAATAACTTACTTTTGTACCATTAGAGTGTGTCAATGATATATTTACAACTGGTGATGTTGGTCTACAAGGTATAACGAATTTACCGAATTCGTTTCTATCCACATTCGTATCAGCAGCGACTAGTAAGTTTTTATCATCTACACAAAATAATATTTAATATGATGAAAAAAAATTAAAAAAATATTAAATGATTCGTGTCGCAAAAAATTTCTTCGAAAAAGTGAATTTAATAATTGTTCACGAATTTTATGAATTTAATTTATGTTAAAACATTTAGTATATTTTTTTATTCATATGTGTTGATATTAAAAATACTAATACTAAAATTATGTCCATAAAAAACAGACAATAATACAAATGCGTTTAAATATAACGCAATATTTATGGAATTCTTACTTTGTATATAAATGTACATTTTTTGGGAATATTGTAGATCTACTAGCGATTCATTAGTTTTTCCGATGCAATAGTAATACCCAACAGTGTTGATATCTGATGTATCTAGTGATAGATTGGCTACATTTCTTTCCTTTATTTTCCCTTTCATAGATCTCAGTGCGCATTGATTATTAGAACCAGTCTGTTAAAATATAACAATAAGTACATTAAAATAGTTTTTAATATATAGAACTCTTTTTCTTATGAGATACGAATAAATGACTAACAGGCTTTATTTTTTTTAATAAGTATACACAACAATGTCTAACGTAATATGCAGTAATTACAAATTAAATATAAGAGTGTTTTTAATTTACTGTTAAAATCGAAATTTTAACGATTTAAAGTTTCGGGTCTCTCCCCAATCAAAAGGAATTTAAAGTTATTCTTATTAAATCGTAATCAATATTTGTATGTAAACTTATTGTGTATAAATCGTCGACTCTAGTATCGGTCGTAGCAGGGCGCAATTAGGTATGAATCGTTAACAACGTGACGTTAGAGTCTAACAGTTAGACCGTTCGGCAATTACATAATAATTTTGAAGTCCAAGAATATCGGTGGATACAGTAATATCGTTGCCGTTTATATTATTGTTCATCCGGAAAATTCAAATTAAATATGTTAATATAAATGGTGGCCTGGGCATTATTAGTGATAAGAACGACGTATGCAGTCAGTCTTGTAGTCCGACCAATAGCTTGCCGATTTTAAACTTTCGACAACGGTGAACGATATCACTGTTAAATGTATACTCGTATACTAGATAAATAAAAAAGCGATACATGTTTCCGATGTATTAATAATTACATACGAGTGTATAATTTATAAATTATAATATATTTTATTGTTATATCGAAATAATCAATAC
Organism: Drepanosiphum platanoidis; assembly: GCA_948098885.1. Taxonomy (NCBI): domain Eukaryota; kingdom Metazoa; phylum Arthropoda; class Insecta; order Hemiptera; family Aphididae; genus Drepanosiphum; species Drepanosiphum platanoidis. Next base: position 21,255,443 of record OX402530.1, on the reverse strand, counting down.
ACATCAAATTCAACGTAACGGTGGATTGTTAGGTAATAAATTTATTTCGATTTAGGTGAACGATTTTGGTCGAATTTGAGCGGTAAACCTAAGATATATTTTATTATTACACCCGCGCGTATTCAATGAACCCACCCTACTCCCCCACCACGCTTTCAGAGTTGTCATTCCTCACGGACAGGCCAAATAAGTATTTGGCATGATCGTTGTATGCCGACTATATAATGGTTTTTATGCACAGTTCTTACTTTCGTTTTGAAATCGATTTCTTCGACTTTTTCATACGAAGTCCAAATTACGGGTTCGTCTCCTTCACATCTAATTTCGAAATTGGCATTCGGTTTGAGGACGAGTTCAACCACGTCCGGCGTTATCTTAATATCTGAACGAAAAAACAATGTTCAATCAATATGTTTTCATCAACGAAACGAGAAATTCATCTAAAAACGCATGTTATAAAATGCAGAGATTTTTCATGTAATTTAAAGAAAAAAATAAAACACTAAAATGAAAAAAAGGAATTATTGTCTTATAATTGTCAAACATTCTTAATTGTTGTAGTTTCTACTCTTCACATTCATAATACTAATTAAAAATAAATATCTTAGCTTAGAATTGCATATCAAACGACATTTCATCTTAGAAGTTTATAAATAAGAGAACGCCTATTTTACGAGTATTGACAGTTAAATATATCCATTAGATAAGAGCGTTATTCAATCATACCAACGTGTATTAGTCATTACTCATTTATCGTTTAAAATTTAAAACATGTCGTTATATATATATATATAAATATATATATTATATATATATTTATATTTATATATCTTTGATGATTGGTATAAATAATTCATATGGAATTCTTTGTATTAATTTTTATATATTTAAATATGATATCAATGAAATTGAAAAGTTATAATAAAAGGTTTACCCGAATTTCATTTTATTTTACACAAATTTGCATGTTGTTGTTGTTTTTTTGTTATCTTTTGATATTATCTTACATATTATTTTAAAAAAATCCCACTTAACCTTATTGAATTCCGCCCAAACACATGCTTATTTATAAATTATAATTAAAAAATAAAACGATTATAGGAATTAAAATATGACACGCAGAGTCTTCCAAGTAAGCGATCTTTCACCTGCTCTTATAATGTATTCATTTCTGAAGTAAAAATGTTAATAACAATAATAAAAAACTTTATTTGACGGACGAAAAACCTAGTGACTTAGATAAAATATCCCGTCTATTGAATATTATATAAAAAATAAACAATGAATAATGAGAATAATATTAAAATACTCACCAGCTGCAACTACAGAGCCAAATAGAGCAACGCACAAAACATGGGCGAAATAAACCATTTTCTTAGTGACGTTTAAATATGTAAAATTCAGTCAGTCTATTCTTCTATTCCGCAAAAGCGTCCATCGGATTTCAATTGATTGTATTTTAAACAATTAAGTATGAAATTATTCTTTTTTTCTGAGCATGGTATTTTTTTGAAAACGTCTTAGTCCCTGTAATAATCTCATGCGTTCTATTTGCGAGAATTTATGAGCCACAACGATTGAAAATAATACACATACGGACGAATGACTATGTTAAACGCAATGATTTGTAATCGACAGTAGATGATAATTATTGAAATTTTATTTCTACTTCCATCAGCAGTGTACTATGACAGCTGTGTAATGACGTAACTTTTAGTGGCTTCAGTTGGTCAGATTACTCTATCATCTAAACAAATAAAACTTTTGGAATAAAAAACATTGTATTATTTAAACACGAACATTTAAACTTTTCATGTCACATGTCTTACACAATATTGCGAAATCTTGATTTTTGTTTTGTTGTGAGTTTTACAATATAATATCTTTGATTTTATCAAAAGACATAAATCAAAGTGTTTTATGGCAATATGAGTTAAATCATTTTATTTGATCACGTTTCAATGGGAATTATTATTTAGCAGTTATCGTGTAAATGCCAGTATGCCACCAATGGGCGACCGCAACTATCGTTTGTTTAAAAAAATATGTCTTTGAAAAATATTACGCGAAGGCCCTTCGAAATGTAATTTTCTATCGATTTGATGATTAGTAATTTTCTCATCAAATCACTTTTAAACGAATGGGAGTGGTTTTACGTGAACGTGTTTTCAATACCAAAAATTTGTGTTATAACGTTCTCGTTAAGTACAACGGTCTCATTTCTGAGCGCTACAAAAAGGCGTGACTTTTGAAAGGAAAAAAGATTTTAGAGTTTCAAATTATTAATAAATTATTAAATATTGTTATAAAATATATTCGTTTTTAAACGTACTGATATTTAATAAAATATAGAATATATTATTATTTGAATAATATAAATTCCATGATTCAATGTGAGTGTATTGCGATAAAATGTTCAATTGTGATTTATAAAAACGATAATATTTATAATATTAATAATTTAGAGTTCGTCACTATAGTTACAATCTTGGTACATAGAATGTTACGTTTTTTCACTTTTCATATCATTTAATTTTTTTTAAATTATATTATTTTCTTATCTGAAATGGACTGACTGGAATTATATATAATTGATATCCGGCCAGGGTGTCTATTTCATTCGGGCCGCATAAATTTTGCATGACCAAAATTAAATTACCGACTGATTTATGACCATTTGTCAATATTTATCAAACGTTTTAAAATAATAAACGATTTTCATTACATTGATTTCGATTATTCATTTAATGTGTACTTTTGTAATTTATTCTATTTGAAAACCAAGAATGTCTGTGCAAAATATTTATGTATATTTAGATCTCCGAATGAATGTGAACAGATCTTTTCTTATGTGACAATAAAACGATGTATGTGAATTTAGAAAAACATCTTCACGGAAATGAACCTGGGTTTTAAATAATTAATAAAACTTTATTTTAAATAACAGCATCAACGTTAAATTGAGTGTACAAATAAAAATAAATTCTAACTAGTATCCTCTTCAAACGTGTTACATAACGTACTAAAAGAATACCTATAAGTATAACTAACACAAAATAAATAATGAAAACGAAACATCGGTTGATTTCATTGAGTGTTGGACGACCATCTGTAAAAAAAAAAAAATAGTAAAATAATAAAAATAACTGTAGGTAACCCTATTTTAGTGTTATCTGATAACGGTAAAATAAATACAGGGCTATTTTATAAACTAGGAATATTATCTTCAGTACTTTGTATTCTTTTCAAACTAATCACTTATTGTTATTTATAGATATTTACACTATGTAAATTGGTTATCGCGCAAGGTTTTAAGATACAAGGAATGTCAAATTTATTGAAAAAGGAGTGTTTTTTTTTTAATGTTAGTAAGTAAATACTATAATAATAGTTAGAATATTTTGGTTTCACTATGATGAGAAGTATACTAAAAATAGGTATTTTTTTATAGTTAAATGATACTTGGTTTGATTTTTACACCTTCGACGGTTTAAAATGTTACTTAAATCAATAAATAATACGTGATATAACACATTTAATAATTACAATTTTCCTATTTCATAAACTACTATTATTGATTTGTTGTGAACGATTATTACGACAATGTTTACAGTTACCTTCCACTAGTATAGTGACAGTAATATGTTCGTACCTGTATATGAATCATTAAATGCGCTTTGTTGTTCGGGTACTTTAGAATCAGACAGCTCTAAATCTCGAGTGGATAATTTAGATGAAATTTTGTCATTTTTCATGAGTATTTTATTTGATTTAACTTTTTTCATTTCTTCACTGCTATTAAACTGCCTATGAAAATAAAACGGTACCGAGCAATGCGATATTCAATAAGATAATTCAAACTATTCGGTATTTATATTTAGTAGGTATATTCACCACACGTGATTTGACGTTGGGTTGGCTGACACTAGAAATAACCATTGGACCTGTGTCTGTTTTCTCCTATCTATTTGGTAAATATGGTTTTGAAATGTTATGTACAAAAAAGTTTCTTGAGTGTGTATAAAAAAAAAAAAAAAAATTAAATACAAAATATATGTTCGTATACATCGTAATAAAATATTTTAACTTACTATTTTTGAACTTACTTAATGCTTTTAGTGTGAACGTTTTGTATATTCTGTATCCAGAATTCATCAACACCATACAAACATAGTCACCTTCATCATTAACAGTAATATTTTTAATATTCAACACACGGCTACCGACACTTTTACTCATTCCGTGTTTCAAACCATTGAAAACGTTTTCTTTGTCCACTTGCACGAGTCCGGTCTTAAAAGTAATTATAAACAAATAACATGTAAGACAATAAGTATTCCATAAACATTAATAAGTAAAAGACCGACCTTGAGTTTCTTTACATCCGGAACTTTCCAATGTAATGTGAAATAAATTCCAATATCCATACTGACAGAACAGTTAAGACTTATATTTTGACCGAAAGTTGCATAGTCAGATCTTATATTGTTATTGTTTATATAAGGCTGAACCAAAAATATTTTAGCTAAAAAGTACATACTATAATAATAATTACTTGAAAAAGACCGACGATGAGGTATCGGGTTTATTGCATGAGTTCACAGTGTCACTGTTGTAAGCATTCTGATTGCTCTCTACCTGTTTTCGACCTATAATTTATATCTTGAGGCTATGCCTTTGTTATATTTTGGACGGACAGAACAGCGACACGTGACATTGTGAACAGACCATGAATATACCCGAAAAAGGAAACATATTAAAGTAGATACTTAATAAGTAGCTGGAAGTTAAATTGTTTTTTTTTTTTGTTTATCTTATTATAAATAATAGTTCTATACAATAATATTATCAATAGTATACAATATACATATACCTACTATGTAGGTATGTATTTGTTTCAAAATAATTGTTAAAAATCAAGGAAAAATAATAATCGCTTGTAGAAAGAAAACTTCGAAAATAACATAGATATTGAAAATTTTCTTACGCATAACATTGAGCTCGTAAGTTACAATATTTTCTCTGTTATTTAATTCAGCACGGCACACGTAAGATCCCGAACTAGACATTCTCACCGAGTAGAGTAAAAATCCACGTTTTAGATCAAATTCCAGCCCCATACCATCATATCCGTAGTTTGGCACCAACTAAAGTAAAAATAAAAAACGGCGTTTACACAATATTATAATTAGATCCCTAGAGCCGCAGTGGAAACTACTCGCAAGCAACATTTTGTCAGCTGTGTTCAAAACATTAAGTTGATCGAAAAGTTATATAGGCTCATGACTTACTAACTCGTCATCTTTTTCTAGGATCACATTTACATCTGGCGATGTTGGTCGACACGGTAAAACGACATCGTCGAACTCGTTCAGAGTTATTTTAAATTCATTTTCAGGAACCGCTAGTAGGTGTGCATCATCTAAACATCATACCGAAAACAAAATGATTTGTGTTAATCGTTTTCATACCATTCAAACGGTCGAGATCCCTCATACTTATATCGATGTATAAATGTTTAATAGTTAAAGGACAAATACAACGACATATTTCAAAACATTAAATCGGATTGAATTAAATTAAATTATCTTTATTATTATTCAAACGAATGCAATTAAATAATATGCTCGACAACAGTTGAAGTTTAGGAAATTAGAAAGATCGATTTAATATACACGTCATTCAATTTACGAATAATTAAATATTTAATACTTACGGTGAAAATATAAGTATAAGTTTTCATAATAATAGTAATCATCTGAGGTCATATATTCGGACAATACATCGCACACGTAGTTTCCAGTATCTAAATAGCTAGCTCTGCTCAGTGACAGTAAAGATATGTAAATGTTATTTATCAGACTATATGATTTTATGTTGATTGAAGAGTTCTAAACAAAAAATACGACAAAATTTCAAGTGATGACATATTATAATATAATAATATAAATAATAATTGTTATTGGATTAATAATGAAACACGCAGCACTTGTTAATATTATAACAGAGTATTATTAAATATATAAAATAATTTATTAAAAATATTAAATAATATATAAATAAAAATAAAATAATTAGGTGTTGCCCGGAGTGTTGTAATAAAGAGTGCAAATATTGTTACGACCGGTTTCGAATAAAATTCAACGTGTGCGTTTTTTACACCCGACGACGAATTTTATTTGAAACCGGTCGTAAAAGTATTTGCTCTCTTTATTACAACACTCCGGGCAAGACCTATTTGTTTTATTTTTATTTATACTTTCGTTTATATATTTAATAGTTTTAATAAATTATTTTATATATTTAATAATACTTAGTTATTATTAGATGAGTATTAACCATTAAACATTAATTTTATTTTTATTTGTTTTGTTTTATATTTTTTATTATTTTAATTATTATCATAGATAATACTAACTTTTTTTGTATCGAAATTCGGGTCATAATGATTTTGATGCCATTTGACCGGCAAATAACCAAGACACATAAATGTGTAATCACCGTCTGATTTCAAAGTGATTTCAGAAGCACCTGACAATATTTGTAAACCTGAAAAAAATGGTAAATTCATATTTAATCGTTTTCTGATATCGAGTTCCCGATTTCTAAAAAGTACCCATCTTTGTATTGTAACACTCACGTAAGAAAATTTACGAACAAAATAACACTAGACAACATTTGCTATTAGATACCTTACGTGAAATTTAAAATAAGACCAATTACTTATCTGGTCAAAAATGTAACCACAAAATACGATTTTAAACACACGTTATGGTTGAATCAACACATTTGTCGCTTGCTCGGAATCTGAAATTGAAATAATTGTTCGAACTCGATTTATACAAACTAATGTTTTCGGATAAATATTCTTTTCAGAATATAAAGTCGATGACGAAAAGCAAAACGCTTGAAAATTATCAAGATAAAAGGTATGCAATTTGTAATGGTTTTTTTTAAATTTCATATGTCTAATTGGTAACGTATAGACGCGTTGATAACTTTAATATGATAAGCTTCTTAAAAATTAAAATTTATTCGATAAACTAACGACATTTAATTGGCATAACAGAGCAATGTATATTTGGGCAACCATTTGAAGACGTAAACTTAAGATTATTATGTCAATATAAATAATTAAGTACGCGATACTTTTGGAGTCTATTCGTACTCCGTGAAAAATAAACAACAATGGATATCGATGATACTACAGTATCATAACTTACCGACTACTCCAAAGACGCGATCCAAAATGAAAACGATCGCGTACAATGCAAAGCTGAAATGAATCATATTCTCAGGTTGTGACGATGTTTACATAGATGTTGTATTCTTTTTTTCTCGTCGCGTGATCGGATAACTATAACATTTCAATCGATTGGGTAAAACTATATTGCGTTCAATATAAATTATTCACGTGCACTTCACTTTGCCCGATAATCAGTCCACGCCGAATAGCCTTTTTAAACTCCCAGCGCAATATTTACCCGGAAACGGTTGTCGGACAACGACTAAACAACATCAACACGTTACCGGCAAACGTGTTCGTCAACCGCGTCCGACAGATATTGGAACTACATCGATTTATCAACCTTTTGACAGTTTATTTACGAAAATAACCATCGTCGCGTAGGTTTGTTGTCGATGAATGCAAAAAAAAAACCAGATAATTTACAATTTCATCACAGCACATAGAATTGCGAAAATCATAACTGATAAAATTTGGAGTTTCACTGTAATTTCTGTTTAGATTTTTAACGTAATCAAATAATGACGTGACGGCATAGTGACGGAGGAGTATCGACACTAAATGATGAAATAAAACGAAGGTCCCAATAACAGTTCATTGATTACAATCTCGTTATAAAAAAAATGTATTTTCAATATGTTTGTTTAATATCTACTTTTATACTTACGTGTATTTAAAACATCTCACCGTTATGAAGAATTCTCGTTTGCAATTTAGAAAATTCATAATCGACAGTAATAATTCACGCACAAAACGTATTTCATTTCAACAAATAATATTTATGATAAGTTATTATTTTATCATTAATATTATTTTAATCCAATAAAAATTTCGATTTTAATAATTAATACATTTCACTTCATAAGTAACAATATTATTAATGATAAACTTTTACGTGGCGATAGGCCATCATCAAATGTTGCATTCATTTTTGAGTTTAAATAATATTCGATTGGAATGTGTTAAATATTTCCATATTGTACCTATAATGTATTAAAATCATCTCATATTTATGAAGAATTTACGATTTGTATTTGGAATTATAATAATTTGCGTAGTTACAATTTTTTACTAATCAACCATTTTATTTCAAAGCATATTATTAATTTAGTTTATAATATAATTATTATAATGGTTGATCGATATTATTAACAGCTAAACGATTTCATTATTACTGCAATACGTTTATGTACTTATATTGTGTATACATAACGCCGTCTTAAAATAAAATAAATATAATAAAATGTTGTTAAAATTATTGTTCCGAGCAAATTGATCAATTAAATATTATTATTTTAATTCTCAAGTATGTATACGAACAATATTAAACAAGATAAATAATAATGATTGATATTCCATTTTTTTAACCTATCTGATTAAGAGGCGTTGAGCCATATGTTAAACAAATTAACATTAATATTAATAGACAATACTCGTAGTATGGTATTCCATACGATTTCCTAAATATAACTCAATTGTATTATCTACTTATTGAATTTCAAATTCAATAATAACGTACAAAGTATGATAAACTTACACCAAAGCACGTAAAAATATTTATCTTTAGTGTGACTTAAGTATATTATTATACATATTTAAAATAATCAAACAAAAATATGAAAGTTATAAATTTTTAATTAAAACTACTCGTATATTTAGTCTGTCTCGCAGTCATAAAAACCTTTAATACAAAATTGCATAAAATATTAGGCTAACGGAAAGATGTTAATGCCATGATAATAAAGTTTAAAACGGAAGATAGAAATTTCAAAAAATGTATTAAAAATTAATAATAGGCCACCTTTTATCGATTAATTGAACTAAATCTATATGTATATAGGTACTACATAAATTATTTTCCAAAACGTTTCTATTGTTGATATTCTTCATCATTTTTGTGACTTGTGCAAATCAAAAGTTTACATAGAGAACACTTTGTTATTCACAACGATTGTGAATTAACTGGCTAAAATCTGAAAAAATATTCATTATTAAAAACATATTCACAATAACAATTAACAATTTAACCAACCAAAGTGTTTGAATGAATGATATTATTGTTGACTGTATCATAGGGAACAACATTTAAGCTGTGCATGGCATAGGTAATATTTATCTTAGCTCACATGACAAATTCAACAGAAACAATAAATGATTGGGCGCCGAAAATATCTAGTTTAAAACGAGAGAGGGACGATGGAGATATGAGAAGGGATAGGTGAGACTAAAAAAGATTGCATTACATCACCCATGATGTCAATTACAATGAATAAAGTGAAAAAAAACTCTTTTCTACTCTAACCCACTTAATTTTTATAACGTGCCCAAACCAAAAACTATTGTAGGTATCTTAGTAATCAAAATAATCAGCCCATGATGGGATTGTTGTTTTTGTTAGATTTCTGCGTGTTTAAATCTGTGAAGTAAAGATCCATCCGTAAAGATTTACGATGAAACTCTAATCATATATACGAGTATAATACATAATAATTGAACGTGAATAAAAAAAAAATATATACATATATGTTTTAAGTTTGAGTCATTTTTAACATACCAAGTTAATTTTATTAGTTTCAGCGTCATTATATGTTTTGCGATAATTGATTCTTGAAGAAATTAATGCTAAAAAAATTAATAAACAATAAACAATTAGTAAAAATAAAGAAAAACTTAGAAATTTAGGTTTTTGATAATATACTTTTGACCATCAATGGATATGATAGTTTTAACGTTTGTTTTGGACCATCATGATCGATCACAGAACATATATATTCTCCATCAAATGTATTGCTGACATTATGTATCGTTATAGCTGAATAATATGAGTAGCTAGAGTTCCATGTCGAAATAATCATGTGACCTGTAAAAAAATAATAATCTATTGAAGTCGGATCAAACCCTGGATACAAATGACTGATATTGTGTATTGTTCTATAAAATAAAATAAAATTGTATCCGAAAATCGATTCTAAATGAAGAAGTGTAGATAAATATTAATTTAACATGGTAATCTTGTCGTTCTCAGTAACCAGTAAATATATAAAGGTTATAAAGACCTTTTACTTTCACTTATTCAATAAGATTTTTGAAATTGTTATTTTTCGTCAGTTTTTCTAAATTATTACGAAAAATTTAAGAAATATCTAAAAATGATCACTCAAAAATACCAAGTAGATAAAAGTTACTGTTGGAAAATGAGTACATATTAACCAATTAAATCGTATATTTTTTTATAGAAAAGTTGTACATAGAAAAATAAAAACCAAAATACTATTTTCTTCGCTCTGCTAAAAAAAAAAATGCAAATTAACAATTTTTATTACTAAAATTCCTAAAATTCTTTTAAAAAAGAAATATTTATTTGAATTCGTGCATATTTGAACGATTTTACAGTATAAAAGATAATTAAATACCATCGAATTAATATATTGTTTTAAAATTCTTACGTGAATTATTTGTTATTAGACTCTCATAATTTTTCAACGATCGATAAGCCCAATCAATATCGGCATTATATTTGATTTTGGAAGCTCCACAGGTAATTTGAACATCGGCTCCGCTAAAAGCAATTCGTGGCCCATAAATAGACATACCATTGAAATTTGTGGGCATATCTTAGAAAAAATTTAAATTTTTAATTAAACATACACAACTCAATAGAATAAATGATGACGTGTATATAAACATTATATTATATATTTATATCACTATAAAAATATTGTAAAAATAAGTGCTTCATAGTAAAATTTAATTGTTGTATTTAACTAGATAATATTTTATCGATAGAAAATTTTTTTACGAGTGTTCATAAAATAGTAGTTCTCTAGTATGCTTAAATATTGAACAGTTTTTATTGTTAAAGTAAAATTTCATATTAACACGAGATGTAAATATATGTTTATACGAGATAAAAAATTATAAATCATATACCAGTCACGAAAAAATTGACAACTTCGAAGCTTTCCAAAGCCTTGCATCGGAATTTTCCGGATTCATTTACAGGAATGCTTAAAGTTGATATAAGAAATGTTTCGTTCTGCACAACTTGTTTGTGCCATTTTTTCTGTAATATAAATTGTATTGTGTATTGTATTCATTACTCGTGAATTTATTATTGGAATAGATATAAAAAAAATTAATTTACTGATATTGTGGTGAAATTCTCCTCTTCACACACTTTATCTGTACAATTACTAAAAGCCCATTCGACACTTGGCAGGGGATAACCATAAACATTACATTGAACGCTAGTTATTGAATTCACTTGATAAAATATATGCATGAGGTTTATGGTTTTGACTATTTTAACTGAGGGTTGGTCTAAAAAAAAAAAAAATATCAAATAGCAAATATACTCACTTCACATGAAAATATATTAAAATTTTATTAGACTGATATTTTATAGTTACTCGCAATTAAAACAGCAAAATTAATGTCTTTGGCATTAGTAATTAGATTGACCAATAGTTCGTTTAAACTAGAATCGTTTCCTGTTGTATTGATTATTTTGAAATTTATATCGTTTTCACTCAGTAAATCTGTATCCGATTTCTTTATTACTTTACCAGAAGATTGTAACCTATGGATAAATCATTATATTCAAGAAATAACCTTATACCATTAAATTATAAATCATATTAAATTATATACCTATTTGAAATTTTCCATGCAGTTCGGACATTATCTTTACGTGATACCGAATCTTTTAAATCTACGTTTTGTCCTTCCTTCGATCTAATGATGTTTTTACCGTTTACAATTGTTGCATTCAAATAATCGTTGCTGGTGCCTGTGTGTTATTTTAATATATTATTTAATCGAAATAAAATATAAACCATTGATCACGCCTTTTTTAATATTATAATAAAATACTTACATTCCTTTTTTTAAATAGTGTAAATAGTAGATGGCTCTAAAATGTAATTTTTCTATATAAAACATACTTACAAATGCGATTTTAAGATAAATATTATTTATTTTTATAAACTATAATTTACATTGTTGTTATTTACGTATGACACTAGTGTTCTGTATTTCATTTTCAAAAACTATTATGAATAGATCAGAAAATCGGACAAACATAAAGGGTGGTCATGACTTTATGAGTGAGCTACATGAAGTTACTTTCATCTACTCGTATATTAGTTTACGCACTTAAATATAACACACTTAAACCAAAATACAAAGTACCAAACTTTAACTTAACTGGTGACGATATCATATTATGATTCATGTCTGTGAACTTGGCACATGTACGTATTTTTATAATATTAAAAAAGGTGCGACTTTATAATCCCAAAGGATTCCAGTATAAAAATAACAATGAAAAATGAAAATAAAAAATTTCCTGATATAGCTCAGTAAATATATTTTCAATAATAAAAAAAAAATAATCATTGTTTCCCAAAATATAAAACTCGTTTCGTAAAATTGCTCAAATTATATAATTAATAAAAAAATGGCGAGTTAAAAATTTACCTGCCAAGTTTACGATGCAAACATTTCCGGCATACCGGTTGGCGGTTTATGACGAAATCAAATTATATTTTTCTTTTTCAGAAAGAGCATCAAAAAGAGATTTTAATTATAAATTTGAAAAAAAAATAAAAATAAATTATAACTCTTGTTTGTCTGAATAAAAATTAACGACAGAAGTAAAAAGCTTTATTTGACGGATGAAAATCTTAGTGACTCAGTAGTTATAATATCCTGTATATTGAACTAGCTGACTCGGCCAACGTTGTTTTGCCATATATTTCTAATGAATTTTGTAGTATAAAAAATAACTAACTTATTGTTGTAAGTATGTGGGGACGGCGTCTATGACTGAAAGAGGAACGGAGCGCGCACGCACGCAATTTCGGTAAAAGTTATGTAATAATATGATATTGCAAAATCAATACCATGTGGTAAAGATCGTCGGGTTTTTTGATGACATAATAATCTATTTATATAAAATGCAAATTACCACGCACTCGCTGATAATTGCATGTTTGAGGTTGAATTTTGGAAAATTCTTTCTTAAGGGGCCTCTGCTAAATAAAACGAAACTATTGACCAAATTTAAGACCACAAAGCTGGAGCAGTGGCTTCGGATTTTTTCCATTTTTACCCCTTTTAACCCCCTTAGGGTTAATTTTCTTAATTTTTTTCCCGTAAGATCCTTCTCCTTACAATAACAAACACAAAAAAAAAAAAGAAAAGAATTAGCTAAATCGGTCCAGCCGTTCACGCGCGATGAGTGTACCTGGTAAATAGGGATTCTTTTTATATAAATAGCGTCGTCACAAAATGGGAACATAAAAAAGGCTTGTTCTTTAATTAATATATTTAAAGGATCATATCAAAAATAAACAGTTATGACAATAATATTAAAATACTCACCAGCTGCAAATATAGCGCCAAAGAGAGCAAAGCACAACATATGGGTGAAGTAAATCATTTTCTCAGCGGCGTTTGTTCAGTCGGTCTATTTTTATGTTCCGCAAAAGCATCAATCGAATTTCGATTGATAGTGTTAAACAATCAAGTATAAAATTATTCTTTTTTCTCAAAACGGTGTTTTTTTTTTGAAAACGACTTGGTTCCTGTAATTATCTCCTCTTGTATTTGCCTTTACACAATAATAATTTAAGTGCCGTGACGATCGAACAAAATATACACGTAGGTATGAATGACAATATTAAATGTAATGATTTGCAGTCGACAATAAATAGTTATTGAAATTGAATTTCTACTTCCATCGGCAGCGTACTGATTTGATTACGTGATGACGTAACCTTCGGTGGCTTCAGATATAACTATTACCGTATCATCTAAACATTCTAAACCAATAAAACTTTTAATTTTTAATAAAAAAAAAACGTTGTATTGTTTAAACGCGAACATTTAAACTTTTCATGTACAGTGTGCTTTTTGAGCGCACAAATCTTAACGTTTGTTTCGTTGAGAGATTTTAAAGTTTCGAAATGTTTATAAATTATTAAATAATAATAGACTACACTCGGTGATAATTTTATTATTCTGATATTTAATATAACATGTAATATATTATTAAAATAATAAAATATTACGAATAACGCGAATCGATGTGAGATTATAACTGTTGGCCTTATATAGATTATAATTATGTAGGAGTATGGCGATAAAATGTTCATTTGTGATATGTAAAAATTATAATATTTATAACATTATCATTTGTTTGGAAATAATCGCTAATTTAAATCTAGATAAATGGAATATCCATCATGTTTTTCACTTATAATATTATTTCGTTGTTTAAAACCATATTATTTTCTAATCATAGGGTAATCATTTTTATTTCATTCGTAGCGATTATTCATTTAATGTGTAATTTTGTAATTTATTTTATTTAAAAAATCAATAATTTTACTAGAACATGTTATTTCTTTTCTTTTTTATTTTTCATTACAATCGTCTCAAAAACAATGTATTCTGTAATAAATAAAATATATTTGAATCTAATGGTGCGCAAAATATGTTTAGTTAAACACAAGGCCTTCCTGAGCCCAACAAAGGCTGTCAACTATTAAATTGTGACCCGGGGAGAGTGCTTTTTCTATCCTTTCAAATATCTCTTATAATGCAACTTCAAAAATCATATAATCGTTTGTTTTTTGATTGGAACAAAATTGCATTCAAAGTTTTGAAAAATATATTTAAAACTTATAATAGGATCGTATTTTATAAACTAATAAAACTATATCTGTGTGTTTATGTATATAGTTACTATACAAATTGTTTTTCAAAACGTTTTTATTGTTGATATTTTTTCATCAATTCTATGTCTTTTGGAAATCCAATGATATTTACATAGAATACTTTGTTAATCAACCATTGTAAATTATCCGGTAATAATCTGAAAAATATTTATAATATAAAATCACATCAAACAACATTTAATATACTCGTATATTAAATATATATATCATAATTATTATTTTTCTTGGCATACCTGACAAATGCAACTGGAAACATGAAATGATTAGGCGCGGAAAAAATCCGACGATTTTCTAGAATGCCATTCATAACGATTTCGCCAACAAAAGAGGTAGGCATTTCTGGTAATCTGAAATATTACATTACGATTTAAATCGCTTCCGTATTAATAATGAATATCGATTTATTATACCTTAGCTCCAAGTGTTTCGAGATTTCTGGATTGGTCTCGATGAAATACGGACAAACCGTCGTCGACACCACGGCCGATTTCAATGCTCTCAATTCGTTATGCAAACTCTCCATCATACCTTAACGTAATAAAATCCAGCAATAACGAAAAACAAAATTTTTTATCGTAGATCTATCGATCCAAATAAATAATACGTATTGTAGTTATTATAATTTGAATAAAATGTTACCACAAAAATTACTACACATGGTCAAAATGTATTGATGATTTAGTTATTTACCATTCGTGGCCCATTTAGTGGCCGTGTAAGTGGAGATACCAGATAGCCCGCTCATCGACGACATAGATGATATAGCGACTATCTGTCCGTGGTTTCTTTCCAGCATCGTAGGCAATACCTCTCTATTCATCTGTAACAGTTACGTGGTGATAACTATAATTATAAATAATATATATGATTATAAATATAATTTTTCCCTTTTTTTTTTTAAAACACGCTTTGTGTATTGAAATTATTGTATAAATACTACGAGTACCGTCAACGGTAATCAAAACAATGATTAAGCTCACCCAAATTTGACCCAGAAGATTAACGTCTATCAGGTCTTTTATGAGCTGATCTGATTCAGGGTTAACATACATGTGAGCCAAAACAATGCCGGCATTATTGACTAAAATGTCTACAGGGCCCAACAGTTTCTTTACCGCCAGGTGCATGGCTCTGATCTGTTGTCGATCGGTAACGTCTACTTTGTAACTCATGGCGGTTCCGCCGTGCTGATTGATCGCCTTTGCGATCTCGGCACATCCTTCTTCGTCAACGTCGACGCAAACCACTTTAGCACCCAATCTGTGGAATCTGATACAAAGCTCGCGACCCAAACCTCGAGCTGCTCCTGTGACCTAAATTTATTTCAATATGAGATTCGTTGTAATGTAATGCATACAAAGACAAACGTATAACGTTGCAAACAAAATAAGCATAGCGCATATTATATTTGTTTAGCAAAAAATATTTTCAAGACCTAGTACCTTATGAAAATAAGTTACATTTGAGTATATTTATAAGGGTTTGATATTAATAAGGACATTTGAGTTGATGAATAAAACATTTTAAAAAGGCTACTGAAATATAAGTGGATCATAGATCAAGTATTAAACTATAAAATTATGTGTAGATCGGGTGTTGGACTGTTACCCAATAAAGTAATAAAATAATCACTATTAAGTTCGAATTTCTATTAATACAATTTTCTGAATAAATTACAACACATGTGATATGAAAATTCGAATTGATATGGTCAAAAAATTATTACTTAAAAAATGGCATCCGAATGAAATTTTTAATTATATAATTGACCAAACTCTAAGTAGTAAAAAAGTAAGTTAATTCGAAATTGATAATAAAATACGTGAAACTAATATATGTTTACGATATTTGTAGAATGATATTATAAAGCAATGTGAAATAGGTAGGTTAACTATGATGCGATTAAATCATTAAAATAAATATCTTATATGTTATAATAATAAAAAATGTAGAAATGTACACTTACCAAAATCACTTGTCCTCTTACATTTTTTCTAGGAGACTTCAAAAATAATTTAAACACTGCCCATAGAATAGCCGGTACCATAAGTAAAATACACAATAATATTTCGAATATTAATCTTAACGGATCGGCTGGTATTTGTCTGTAGTGATGCTCAGGATGTTTTTTATTTTCAACTGTCATATTGAATATTAATATAGTTTTAAAATATTTTATACGATATTTTACAGTGTAAAGTGTAGCCACTGTGTGTAAACAGTGTTGTACTAACAGTTTAGACGAAGATTTTACAATGAACTAAAGCAATCGAAACCAACAATTGTAAATGAAACGTCCAATAACACTTTGGTATAATGCGTTTATGTTGTTCAATGACAAATATTGTATACAAAAATCGCTTAGTAATTCTCGATTAAGTTTTGTGCCACAACACGTAAGGTAATAATATAAATGATTAATTTCATAGTTACTACGATAAAGAGATTGTCATGAAGGTTGCATAATGAAAATGTTACTGCTTTTATATCGATATTTTAAATTGAAAAACAACGCGTGGACATATTATATTTGTTTTATTTTATTATATTTATACACACACACACACACACACACACACACACACACACACACACATATTATACATGCAATGCTAGGTGATCGGCCCGCTGTGGTGCATTTTAAATTGTCAACGTTTGATGTTTACGCAATACCTAATAAAATCAATACGTTGTATGACTACAAAATGTTGTAAAAACGTATAAATTAGATAGATATGAAACCCCAAACGTTTTAATATCATATTACTTATTATTCTATGTTAACTAGGTTTGTTAAATTTTTCAAGTACAAATATTATTTTTTGGCAAAAGAAAAATATCACAGTGGAACCAATAATTGCTCCACTCAGAGCGATTAATATTAATAAAATCGACACAACATCTGAAATAAACTCTTTTGTTTTGCGACATATTAATTTTTTTAATCCTAGACTAGAGGAGCTTTGCTTCTTTACTTTTGGAGAAACGCGAAATAATAGTAAAAACTTATTTCTGTACATTTTTAAGAATAAATATACAAACACTTAGAATATATTCCCAGTTTTCGCTCTTTCTATTCAGTTAAATACGTAAGTTATTCTAAACATGACCAACGATTTATCATCATGACGTGATTTAATATTAATAAACATACGTTTTACAACATTTTATTTGACAGTTATGTTTATTAATTTATTATTATTAAATAGATTATCGGAAATATTAAATATAACTATTTAATATTTACATACATCAATATTCAAAAGTGAATAATTTACTATAATTATTCTATAATTTGTACGGCTATTCAAATACGTATTAGTGTAGGAACTAACAGTAATTTCGGATTACAATATCGGATGTAAAATTTAATTTTATTCACACAGTTTTGATTATTTATTCACTAAATAAAATCACAGATTCAGACAAATATGTTTAATATGTAAATATGCTTACTTAAACCAATTAATCGTGTATACGTAATAAATATTAATGTATAATAATATCACAATATCCTTAAAGACAATTTTTGTATTATAATATATACTATACCTAGTTACATAGATGTCATTACTTTTATTTTTTTTTGAAACTTAACTTAAAAAAAAAACAAAACATTTAACTCTTTAAAATTTAATTTTACCATCTAAATACTTATTAAATTAATTTTCAATAGCTTACAACGAATCGAATAACGGATTTCTAGTTTATTTTTTTGATTGTTTTGATTCTAATAGCGGTGTCGTTATTATCAAAGAGACATCGTATCATAAAAAGCGTAACGCTATAACGATAAAATAATGTAATTCGAAACCATCGCGTACCGTGACTTGATCCATTCATGACACGACGGTTAATTTTGTTTATACATACTATGTTTCCCATATAGTTATAACTACGACCATGGACGCCCGTCGGGAGAAGGCAAAACAGAGAACTTGTTCATATTTTGAAAATCACAAATGAAAAACAATTAGTTTGATGAAAATTACCACGATATCAATTACCTACACAGTTAACTCGGCGGCATAAATTAATTTTTGTACCGACTACAATGTAGAACAACGATACATTTGATCTCGCGAATCGACTACACGAAATGCATACGTTGAAATGACGCGAAAGAATAACAAAAAAACCCTTTTTTTTTTATAGCTTACGTTTCGAGAAATGATTTTATTTCGTCTCGAAAATGGAAACATTTTCGGGGCGCCCATGACTGTGAAACACAGTAGGTAAAATAAATAACTACGACATAGCTTATTATATATAAAATATAATATTATTATTATACTTTACTAGTTATTGTAACGCTACTTTCGGAGACGCGACGTCCAGCGTGATCGAGGGCAGCGGTTTCCGATCGGCCACCTTGCGCATGATCGACGAACCGTTAGACGACGACGACGGCGGCGAGGACGACACCGGGGTCGCGGGGTTGGCCTTCGATCCTGTTTTGACGGCCGTCGCGGTCTTGACCGTGATCACGGTCGTGGTCGCGGGACTGTCCACCGTCTTCACGGCGACCATTTCCGTCTGTTTGGTCGCGGACCTCGACGCCACGACGACGTCGGCGTCGTGAGGGGGGCGGCCCTGTTCGCGCGCCGGTTTCGCGTCGGCGCTGACGTCCGCCGGAGACACGCCACCTGGTTTCTCCATCGTCTTCATGGCGACCATTTCGGTCGGCTCGCCACCGCCAACCGCAGCCAGAGGCGGCGGCGCCGCCGACGTCGTCTCCTTTTCCGCGACAGCCTCGACAGGTCCGGCGGCCGCGTCGGCGACCGGTTTCTCCAGGGTTTTCACGGGCACCATTTCGGCGGGTTCGCCGCCGACCGTTTTCCCCGGACCCGTTTGATTACCGACTGCCGGTTCCGCATCGGTTTTCGTCGTTTCCGTCGCCATCGCTATCACGTCGCCGCCGCTGTCGTGTTCCTCCGCAATCTGCTCTACCACGGCTGTCACACCGTCGTCCGAGCCGCCGGTTACCGCGGTCTTTTCGACCGCCGTTACCGCGGTCTTTTCGACCGCCGTTACCGCGTTACCGGTCACCGCCGCCGCCGCCGAGGTGGTCTCCTCCGCGGGCACAACGTTCTCGGCCTGAACGTCACCCGCAGGCTTCTGGTCAGCACCCATCTCGTATTCGGTCGCCATCACCTCTTCGTATCCCTGCGACGTTTCGGCGATACTCGTCACGTCCGGTACCTTTGTCGTCGTCGTCGTGATTGTTGCCGCCGTGCTGCTGCATTCCTTGTTCTTGTTCTTCTTTTTCGAATGGCCGCCGCTGCGACGTCCGAGTATCTGAAACACCCTGTCGGTCAGCGAGCTCCTCTGGGCGAACTCGCCGCCGTCGCCGGGCAGCAACAGTATGGCCACGTCGCTCAAGTCGACGTGCACGTTCATCTCGCCGTTTTGCCTCTGGTCGTACGTAATCGACGACGCGGGCGCGGCCACGGCCGCGCCGCACGCGGCGGCCACAATGCACACGACTCGCAACGCCATCGCCATCGTGCCAACGTTATCGGCCGTTGCGGTGTGTGCGACGACGAACAGACGTGTTGAGACGGTCGCGGCACCGCTGGTAATGCGCGAACGAGCCGTCCGGCCGAACGATAAACGACGGCGGCGACGACGACGCCGGTACAAACCGGTAGTCAGTCCGCGAGAGCGAGATGAAAAAAAAAAATAATAATAAAAATACAAAAACTCGTTTGTTTCGACCGGCATAATTACGGGTCGCGGTGGACAGCGAGGGACCGGGGGGAGAATAAAACCCGTACTTACCGCGGAACTTTAATTTCGTCCGGTCCGGTCCGCGCCGTGTACCGTTAGGTAATATACGATACGACGCGCGCGCGCGTACAGAAACGGTTTGTTTATCAGCCGATCCGCCGACGAGCGCAGTCGGCAGATTTGCATCGTCAAGTGTGTAGCATTTGAACGGTCAACGAACCCTCGGTCGTGATGAAATATCGCGTTGACCTTTACCGTTTCGCCCGGAAACGAGTGGGGGAGGTGACGATCGTAGAAAACTCGTTTCTTCGTTCGTCCGCACGTCACAGGGTTAGGTATTCGAGACGACGACGATTCGTCCGATTTCAAATGCAATTATGTTTTTATTTTTTCGGCCCAAGCGGTGCAGAAAACAATAACATTTGATGGCGTTTTCTTAACGAAAAAAAACGTTCCGCGTGGTTTTCCTTGGCCACGGGAACGATGTCTAATCGATATGGTTAAATCCATTCCGTAATAATCGCAACATATCTCTTGTGACTCGAGCTACCGCAGAAGAAATAATCGCATGCCGTGATACTTATAGTGGCTCAAGAAGCCAGCCGCAGAGTGTAGAGGTCATTGTGCTCACCTCGGCAAATCCGTGGGATTTTTCCTATGCGCGAATACCAGGTTTTTTCGAACACCCAATGCGAGTACCGCCGGCGGACGCTCAAAATAGTCGGAGCATCGATCTCCGAACCGACTCTTGCACAGTTTTAACAGGTTCACGTTTTGAAAATCTCCGTATGAAAACGCTTCGTGTTGTTTGGCACCTCGGCGGACAGATTTTCGGATATTAATTAATCGCCATAAACAATAACATCAATTATATGAGTTAATAGGTATAGTACCTCTATTAATTACAACGTAATTTGAGGAAAAAATTGAGTTTATAATTAACCATTAAACAAGCATTTGAAATATTATATTATATAATATGGCGAATTCAAAAAATTATATCTACAATTTACGACGAGAAAATGCTAATAATATTCGTAAACAGGACGCGAAATATACACAACATCATACTATACATTAGGTATTTTACTACTGTACTCACGATCCGTTACTCGCATATGTTAATCACAAAGTCGTGTTTCTTTTTTTCTCATTCCGCCGACAGAGGATAATACACCTGAATTTCGCCGAATCGATTCGACCGTCTTGGAAATGGTTGTCTGAGTATTGTATTTCACACGGTACTCTGAAAAGTTCACGATCATCTTAGTATTATTATTATTATTTTTTTTTTTTTTTGCACGTTCACGGTCGTCGTCTATTAATGGTTATTACCGCCGACACGTTATGCACGGATCGTTAGTCGATGGCATCGCGTGCGCGCAAAATCAAAATACTCACAGTCGACTTACAATAATATAATGTTATATCGACGTATCGTTGTTGGATAATTTCAACAAGTGATGTTGAATTCCACGCGCGATAATAGACAGACGCCGCGATCGTTACACACGGCACTCGTAATCCGTAGGTATTGTATAATCTGTGGTGGATGTGAATATTCTCACCGTTTAAAAAATATGAACGTCAAATATATTTTACGTTTTCAAAGGTTTATCTTCTTTGAGCGCATGAAAACGTCGTGTTTATATCACCTGAAAATACGTTTTATTATTATACTATTATTATGACGGATAATTTTTCATATTTTCATAAGATATTTGCAGTAAGCCGACGAGATTTCGACAGAAACGAATGAGTACCTATAATATACGTTTCAAATAGGCATATAAATAGGTAAGTTACAGTTTAAAAAAGCGAAGCATTCGTATCGGGTGGGTAGTGGGTACTAGGTACACTTGGTTGGGTATATTTTTGTGACATTCGTCGAGAACGACGGTTAAAGTTATTGTTAAAATAATTTCTTTGCTCGCGGTTGGTGAAAGACGATTGTACGTATAGAGGTTTTCCCTTGAATACGTTATTATCATACCATCATCGTATGTTATTTTCTAGTAGACAAGAATTAATCTAAAAAAAAAAAACATCATTATAAAATAGAACCATTATATTGACCGAGTTCGTGCGAGATGATTTTGAAAAAAAAAAAAACCCGAAATCGAATGATGAAATATTTGCCGAACTCTATTGATGATATCGATCGGTTTCGGCGGCGGATGAATCGCCAGAAACGTCGATAACAGTCTAGACTCTAGACAATCGCGCGAGCATGTATATGATGTACAGCGATTATTATTATTATATATTATATTGTCCCACTAATACAATATATATATTATGACACAAAAGAGAGACCAGAGTCAGAGTGTGACACGGAATCGTGTCCGGGAAAAATTAAAAAATAAAATAACGATTTTTACAACGACCCACTACTATAATACTAGAACTCTATTATATACATACGAGATCGATTCGACGCCACCGCCACCGCCGTCGTCGTCGTCCTGGTAAAACAGGTAGTCGAGTGTGATCCCTTTTCAATACGTGTCCGCACTCGGTTCCGGAGTAATAACATTAAATTATTATGTGTTATTTCAAAGCTTAAAAGCATTCTTCGTCACGCGTCTCTACGCTACTTCTAACCACGGGGACTCCGACGAATCGAGTAATTACGGTACTTGCCTATCACGTTTATATTTTTTATTTTCAAATTCATATTTACGATTGGTATAAAGTAATATATATGTATGTATGTTTGACCGAAAATTATATCATTGTATTCGCCGGACGACGCCGCGTGTTCCCTCCACTCCTCTTGTTCTCGGTTATTTATTATATATAATATCTAGTTCGTAATTGTCGTCCGTTTACTGCCAATATATTACCTATTGAAAAATCAATTCGTACAATAGTTTTCTGAATTGCTGTCAAATCAATAATATCGTTACGTTTATAAACTGTTTGATAGGTACGTGTTTGTGTCGTTAACTTAATTGCGGTCAAATATAATTTCAGAGCTCTTGGGTCTTTTTCTTTTAGCAAAAAGTATCTATATGTCAACATTTCTTGTGCTTGCAAACAGAATAATATATGCCATTCGTTGAAAAAACGAAGCACAGTTCAAACGTTTTTCGAAATCTCCAATAATATGTATTTACGAATCAGCAAAACTAATAAAAACGACGAAGAAACGTAACCCGTTTTAAACAAAACTTTTGCCACTTTGAATTTTGAGTAAACCTAAGTAGATATAGATGTTCTATTCGTTTAAAACTGCTTTGAAAAAAATGCAATTGTTCTCAACATTTTTTTTGCACTACTCGGTCATCTGGCACTGAGGCAAGCTAATAAATATTGTGTCTAAACGGTGGCTACAGTGTGTATAAACACTTGTTTTTTTTGATAATTTTCATATTTTAACGGGATTTATTGTTAGATTTTTTCCATTAAAAAAAATAAAAAAATACATTCTAAACTCGTAACAAATCTTGTGATGCTGCAGAAAAAAAAATCACATACCAATTATAACCGTTTCAGTGGGCGGAGAACGGAAGAAAAAAGAACCATTGTTCGAAATAAATCTGTCTCGCTGCAGTAATAATCAACTAACGTGAATTCAGCCCAGACCAAGCCGTTTTTGTCCGATCAATCATATACGTTTTTTTCTATAACTAGAAAACTCCTCACGTACGGTAGACGATCGTGTGGCAATTTTTTTAGCCCCAGACATTATTTCTGTACATACATAATATCCTCCCAATAGTCGGTCACGATTCTTTTGCAAAGATTAATAAATCGGAAAACACATTGTCGGTCAACGCGCACATACTTACAGTTATAAAATAATAAAAAACAACCGATCGTGATAGGTATAAAGACGGGTGGACATAAATAGAGAGTTTTTTCGCCAGTATTCTCAACGATCCGTGTAACATGTTCGAAAACTAAATCTCCGAGTAAAATACGTTTACAAAAAAATAAGAGTGCTGTGCGATAATAATATATTTTGTAAAATGAACGGATTGCAAATTTTACGTAGTGATGTTATACTCAACACGTACATATAACTAACGAAATTATGTGATTTTAGAATACTTTTTTCAATTAATTTATATCAAATGAAATGATAAAATAGAAAATTATTATAGTTTGTACTGAGTACCTACAGTATGTAATACGATCAATACGAATAGGTAAAATATTAGTTTATATTTTTAAGTGTCTTTGGGAGCTGTCTACTAAAAGTAGACTATAAGAGAAGGTAGGAAATAAATATTCCTGTTCATCTTTTTAGATTCTGATGAACGAAATGAGAAATGTATTATTTTCCCGACGATGCTTTTTCCATACATTTAGCGATATTTTACACGGCTATTTTTGTCAAAAATTAAATTTTTTAATGGCTAAAAAAATACATAAGTCTACCAAACGTTAAAACATCATATTTTCTTTGTTAAATATAAACTTAAATGAACAAAATTCAATATCGAATGTAAGTTTGTGTACCTGCGTATAGATAATTTAATATTATAACTATAGAGGATCAACGTAAAAATGCAGAATTGTAATTTATGACGCTTAATATTTTGTTTGAATAATGTCGTAAATGGCATTTGTATTTAACACCTAACTATATATTACAATATAAATACGTTTTAAAATAAATGCTTACGAATCGATATTTATTTTAAATTTATCATTTTTCATTCGTAGATTCCGCCCATTATATGATATTTGACTTGGGAACAATTTTACAAGCAATTGTTTTACAAACAATTAAACGAGAAAGAATTTTGTAGAAATTTGCAATTTGAATACAATGTGCAATAATTACTCATCACTAGGGGGCTTTGTTGTACGCAGCCCGAATGCCATCCGTCTTTGCTCCACTTACACCGATCACCTCGGCGCAGCACACCTCGAACTTGTGTCTCGGTTATGTGTGTGAGCCGATTGATTCGTCTTCCGTTCGCCATTCATATTCGCCACGAGGTATTCCATAAAGAGAAATAATACTACAATGTACAATAATGTCCGAGTCTCCAAACGAAACAAAATCACAGTGTGAAACGCATTCAAGTTGGCCCACATTTACGACGGTAGTTTTCGACGGTACGCGATGAAAACAAAAACAAAAAAAGTATACGACGATCTTTTGGAATACATTTGTTCCGGATTTGATCAGTTTCATACGATTATACAAGTTATCGACGAAATAATAATATTTATAATAGCTGAATGTCCTATAATTAGATACCTAAACAGCTAAAGTACACTGTTCGTCTGTTCAGACAAAAACATGAATATAAATATAAGTGACGGTAAAAAGTCCGACGTAAGAACCGGTCGAAGCCGAACTCGAGAGTTGAGAGTATAAAAATAACACATCACGTGTATTGATGTGTAATAAAAGTATAAAAATATATATATATATTATACGAACGACGAATATTAGTACTCCGAGAAACTCTGTTTTGCATTTTATAACATACGCGTTGTGCAGACATGGTACCGTCGCGGCGGTGTCCGTTTAAAAATAATTAATCGCTTGTCGATTTAATCTCTTTTGAAAATAATTTTAATGTACATATTATCATAGCGTACCTATACACATATGCGATTAGGCGGTATATATATATCGCACGGATACATCGTGTGAGAACCACGACGGGGCATCTGAATGCGAAAGTCATTGACACGGATTAAAACCATAGGAAGAAAGAGAAGAGGATGCGATAAAAACGGATGACGGAGAGAGAGTGATCGACAACATTTCGTACACCCTGTATAACGCACGAATCGTTTACGTATATTATAAATCACAATATAACGAATACGTCATAATTGATACGCTATAAAATGATAGTGATTATATTCGTTGTTGAACGCATAAATATACTATGAACCGAGAATACTCGGCGAGACGATTGATGCATTAAGAACATAGATGTACATCAATACATGCGTCTTCTTCTGGTATAGCTACGCGATATTTATATTATTACTATTATTTACAGTTAAAAACATCCGATTCTTTTTTTATTATTAAAAATCGAAATTCATTATGAATACACGTCGATACATTTATTCGTACGCGACTGAAACACGATTAGAATAAAAAATAAAATAATTATCAGTCCACGCATCAACTGCAGTTAAAAAAAAAACAACGGTAAAAAGTCAATAACGTTAGGATTGTAAAAAATACTCTCTCATCTCTGTAAGTAATTCGATATTAGTCTAATGATAAAAACGAACAAAGTCGTACCGAACTATTCAAAAGGTTTAATAGTCGATGACTCGAATTATATAAAACCTGATCTAACCATCAAATTCCTATGAAAAATCCGTACTTAAATGAACTAGATTTCGAAAACCTTATCCTAAACGAAGAGTTGGAAATCAAACGTCCCTTAATCAGATTAAATATAAAATAGGTATATACTATATAGGTATGACCTTTTTTAGCTTTTAAGTATATATAATATTTATTTAACGTGTGGTAGACTTATATTACTCGATAAAGTGTTAACAGCACACTTCTGGTTAGGTTCAACGTTAAACCACTAAAATCAATAGTTGGTCTTTAAAAAAAAAATTTATATAGTTGGTTTATATACCATCGAGTTCAACTTACCGATACTTCTAATTACATCTATAGGTACACGCGTGCAACATCCTGTAAAAGCTTCGCTTCTCGAGTCCTTTTCGCCGAGTCCTAGCCACGTGTTCGATATACAATATGCTGTGTCTAGCCAAGAACGCAATATCTGTAACTAATATGGATAATTAAAAATTTGTAAATTCATTCTCATATCATCTAAGGTAAAAAATGTATAAATAATATACAAATAATAATAATAGTATATACCTACTGATTAGCTAGACGAGTACAAGCCGTGATGTTCCTGAATGTAGAAAATAGTTTTGTCGATATCAGATTCACACCGCGACTGAATAATAAAAGATAATCCTGCGCGTGATTGCGGAGCCGATACCTGCAAACAATGAATCGCACAGTTAACAAACGCGAGAAAGAAAGGTCCGCGGTACCCTTTGAGAGCCGCATGCGGCATGAAGCCATCCGATTGCTGAACGATAAGCCGAACACAACCTGGACATTGACGTCTGAGTACTACGCGTCTCGAACAGAAAGTTGCCGCTCTAATAAAATCGTATCTTGATCTTAGATAAATGCCAAACACCGAATTTCGACAAAAATCTAATTTCACAGTCACAATAATCATATTATTGTATTCGCGTTTGTGCGGCGGACAATAAGTATCTCGACGAAGTGGTAGTTGTTCTGCGTACAGATTTACACGACGACCACGCGAGTATGAGTACCTGTAAAAAACGATAGATACATGTATAAATAGAACTGTTTATGGGAGAAATCACACTCGCGATATCGCCGTACTCGTGTGCCCGTGCCGTGGTTTTTTATTCGCCGTCGCGAATGGTAATCGCTGCAGTTGCGGCGGGATCGTCTTATATGAATTATACGCGCAGCGACGAACTGGTCCGTCGTCGTCGGATCGCAGCGGCCACCGCATCACAGTCACGTTTCTGACGCGGTGCGGACGAGTCGTTTGTCGAACGGGCCAATTCGTACGCCAATCCGTGTGTGTACGCGAGGAAAAATAAAGGAAGAACAATCAGCCGCAAAGATCTGAAAAACCGCAGAAATAACAAAGGACAAAAAAAAACCGGCAATAATTTCAAAAAAGGACCACTCGCCGTCTACGCGTTGTTTGGATACACACGCCGAGCGTAATCCGATCGAATTTCAATTACCTTGAATTGAAATTCGAATTTCAGTTAACTACTGTTTTCGCCGCGCGCCGTCATCATGTACTCGCATCGACCACGGTGGTGTGTCGCGATCCCGGTGCTCTCCGTGCTCGTGATGATGGCGCACGCCGCCACGATCAAGTTCGACCAGAGCCAGACGGGCGACTACAACTTGCAGATACACCTGAAGAACATCGAATTGTACGCGGTGTTCGACGACTCCGGCGGCAGCGACGACGAGGTGAGTGAATAGTGAAATGCGACGTCACAATACATCTCGTACGATTTAAGTCTACGATAATAATAATAATAATATATTATTATTGCCATCAATATAATATACTCGTATGTATTATGTATTCACTCAAACCGAGTGATCGTATACGATAAACGTATGATTTAACGCCGAAAAGGCGGCGGTTCTCAAATCGCGCTCTGCGGAGTGATCTGGGAGCAATACTTTCGTTTTAAAATTCGAACCCGTCCGGAGAGATCGAAAGATTAGATTAAAAAGGTCCCCGGGATCGAATGCTTTGTTTTTTATAATATCAAAAGAAAACCAACTCGTCGTTCGCGCACGTCATTTTTTCATTCGATTTACGGTTCAAAATATTGACGTTTTTGGTTTTAGGAATATCGTAGATTTTTGTACTTTATATAGTACCCAACTCATAAAAGGGCTCCGGGAACGAAAAACGTTTGAGAATCGCTGGCTTAACGATGATCTACATCGTTTGCGGAAATGATTTATCGAAGCGAGTACCATATAGTTTTTATACACGCGGGGCGCTCTCCAAAAAACTTAAAAACTCACCTAATCTTATACTATACTCGTATAATATGTAGGTTTATAATAGGGTTCGATCGCGTATTTGCAGAGTGAAGTTTATAGTATATTATTTTTGTTTTTTCTCATCGTATTAACGTTAAAAAAAACTTACTACGACAGCGCACTGATCGCGAGCGCGAGACGTTGAATTCATTTGGTATAACGAAATAGCGAATGTGTATACCGGTATTTCCCATGCATACTTCGACAACGTATAATATGTACCGTTTACGCCACCGCTGCTAGATCATTCCGTTTTGACCCTAAGCTCTTAAACATAAAATATATTACCTTTTCAAATATCATCAAGACACTTACAATATTATACAATAATCGATAAACTTGTACATATATTATCCATGCGTATAGTACCTGTCTATCTTTTAATTTGAATATTCCCGTGCACGAAAAACGGTAAAAACAACTATGTAATGTCAATATATAGAAGTTATAATTTATCATGGTGATTACCCTACACAATTATAATAACTAATAATAGTAATGGTTTACTCGCTCCCAAGACTTAAACGCCAGTATACAGACAGCTGAGATATAATATTACATGGTTTTAATAATCAAAGTACATATACCAAAACGATACATTACATACGTATATATATATATATGTACTCGTATATATCATAAATGTATATTATGGGTATAATATTATAGTGTGAATGATTTATATGACGACGTGGCATGAATCACGAGAACAAATACTTACCTCTAATCCGCAATTTTATTTTCTTTTATTTGTGGTTCTACTCAGATTTTAAATTAGATGAACTCCGGTCAATTGACAAGCATTTCGATTCGTGTTGAGCTCATTAAACTGTATATTATGTATAAATCTATATTTTTGTATTTCTACTGACAATTTAAATCTGCAAAATATAAAAAATCAAAACATATTATAGCTATATAATCGCCGATAACACTATTACAGTACACATTATGTATTACAATATGTGTATATTATATTAAACCAAACACATACAAATAAACGTTTGAGTTTTGAACAGTTGAAATCGGTCATTTTATCAATTGTTAAAAGTATTATAATATTTTTTAAATGCAATATAATTTTGATTTTTTTATTAATCCATTAACCCACGTCAGAAATATTTTTTTACAATTAATTGCAAGTCTATAAAAATGTTCGTACTTGGAATAGTTATTGTTGTAATGTAAAATAATATAATCAATTTATAATCAAAATTTTATTTATGCATAGTGAAGACACTAACTAGGCCCCCAAAATAGAATATTAGGTAAGTATTATACGAGATGTGTAAAAACAATTATGCATTGTGTATTGTGGTATTAGAGCATTGCAAAATGTATTTATGCATACTTTTTAAATGAATAATCTGAGTTTATTGTTTTACAATAACGATGAAAAACCAGTTGAAAAATATATTTTTGAAAGTCAGTGTTAAGTGAACACATTGGTTTATGCTAATAATGTTTACGTTTTTAACATACCTATTGATAATACCGGTTTCAACACCAATGACAATTTATTTTTTTAATATTTTTGTCCTCGGTTATTAACAACAAATATTTCGTAAAAATAAAGCAAATATAATGTACAATACAATACGTACACAATAACGACGTGATTTTTGATCGTGTCTGCAGTACGAAGACTTGCCGGACTACACGGACCCGGCCGAAACCACGTCCAAGCCGCCGCCCACGCCCGCGGTGGCCGGCACGTCCACGACTGGCGCGCCGTTGCCGTCCAGCACGGTGGCCGCGGCCACCGCGAGCACGGCCTCGCAGTCTTCGGCCGCGCTGCTGGACCCGTACTCGTCGTCCACCAGTGACAAGATCGTGCAGATGGTCGAGGCGCTGATCGCCAGCAACGGGAACACCTCAGACATGCCCACCGAACCGCCGTCACCGTCGTCGTCGTCGTCGTCCACGTACACCGCAACCGCGCCCGTCGTCGTCCCGTCACCGCCGGCACCGGTCCCGTTGTCGGCGTCGTCGTCGCCCGCCGCCGCGCAGTTGCCGTCGGCCGCGGCGTCCACTTCCGCCAGCAACACGGCCAACCGGAAATGCGGGCCCGGATACTTCCGGGACCCGATGGGCCGGTGCCGACGCATCCGGAAACCGCATTTGCCGTGAGTATATAGTATATACTATATAGTCATACGAGTATACGCCTGTACCGCAGTCTTACGCACACGTGTCGGTGGCGGCGGATCCACGAATCATTCAAAGGGTAGGGCGGGGGGGGGGGGTAATTTAAATCGATCCTATACTAAAAAATTAGTCTTAGTCAACGGGATAGTATTTGATATACCTACCCGTACCGATACATTTTGATATCACGCCATTTTTAATCAATTCGTACATGAATTCTATAGAAACTGACATCGATGCTTATAATACACAGATATTTTGGAAGACATTCGTTTCATACTTGCATTCAGTGAAAATTGTAGGTAGGTACTTGACTGAAATCACAGAAATAAGTAGTGTTACAATTATATAAAACTCCCCTAATTGGTAATTACTAACTAATAACTATGTCTTTAAATCGAGGGGACTGAAATTCTTTTTTTATGAAAAAATTAATTATTTATTATACATTTAATTATTAAATTATTATGACCAAAATTTGTCTGACACGTCGATGGTGAGAAACTGAGAATACCTATTGGCGTAAGTGAAAATTCTATTAATTTATTTATTAAAGCAATTTTAAAAATTTAAAAATAAAAGTAGCGATTCACGAACGAAGCAATCGGCTTTCTACGACTGTATTTAATTTCCATTTCAAAAGCCTACGTAGATACGTATATTTTATGAATTAATGTGCCACGTACACCGGATTATCGTAGGTCCAGACTATCGAGGTTCTACTGAAGTACTGTATAACCATTTGTACATCGACTAGGTACGATTTTCGAATTTATAAAACGAGTTTTGGATATTTTCACCTCAGCGCGTTGTCTTCGTTCTCTATATTTTCAATTTCGCTATTGTCCGATCAAATCTAGAATACAGCGTATAGTAGTTTGGCATCCATATCTGGCAAAGGATCGACTTAAAAGTGAACGGGTCTAAAACAACAGTTCCTTTCTCGTGCAGTCTAGTTACTAAAAATTGATCATCATCATGACAACTCTTCAAAACTCTTCACCTGCAGTAATTAAATCAATATAGAATAAGCGTTAACTGTAACGTATTATAATATGTATACCTATAATATCCTCTTCTGTTACTGCCAAATCCGTGAAAAATTGAACGATCTTTAAATAAAATAAAAATATATTTATATTCCAAATACTTGTGCATAAATACAAAGTCATTGATTTAACGACACATTTTAGGACGGTAGTTATAAAGTATCTATAAAAATGTTTAATAATACTTATAGCTGTTTGAGAATATTCGCGATTCCAATTATTTCCAACATACATTTTCCTGTATATTTTTCATGAAGTATACTTAAACATTGTGAATAAATCGTGCGCGTTGTGTGACGTATGAAAAAAAAAATAAAAATAACACGTTAAACAACCGTTTATCACCGCACGAAACCATCACTCCGGCGCACCGCGAAATAACCTCGCGGCCGAGACGTAAAGCGACCATTATTATTCCACTGTACATAGTATAATAAATATATACGGTACATAAGAGTATATATTATATTATGTCGATGACTCGTTTCAAGCCGGAGAAGGTTCGGATGAAATTATATATAATACATAATTATAATGTGACTTGCAAAACGTACGATAACAATTATTACTGTTATTATTTCAAAAGTCCTATTGTACATTACATGACTCTAAAAATTATGTTTTTTATACATACCTAATGTATTAATCTCCACAATAACAGTACGCCGCATATTTAATGAAACAGTTATAATATTATCTTTATAATTATTATTATTTAACTTGTTACCGAGTCGCGTTCAAATTTAGTTTTTTTTTTAAATTTTTTTACACACAAAGGACCAACCAATTATTCCTAAAAACAAATGTGCCAATCATAAATATTTTTTGGAACCGAAATAGCAAAAATCATCCTCAGCTAACCCGGCATATTAATCGAATATTTACGACTGTTATTATTCGCATAAAATATCATAGGTATAGCCGTATAGATACTTTTGTATTGATAGTTTATATTCGTTTCTCTAGGTTTTTACAGATGGTACACACTCCGGGAGTGATCAAGTCTTTCCAACCGCAACAGCGAACGGCCGAAGACGTTAGTGTGGCGAAAAATTAAAAGAATATACAATAACTAATATTGGACAATACGTATCGAACGCTGCTCCGAGTGAAATACCTTTTATTAATTTATTATTTATGAACAATCGTATATTATTATTATTATTATTATTATTATAGCCGTATCGTCTCACTGTGCGTAACCTAATATGTAGAGTTTATTCACAGTTAAGATCGTGTGAAAATTACTGTATAGTTCTTTAAGTTGCCAGATATGTTTGAAAGACCAAATTGTATATGAATAATATTTGGTCGCTCAATGATATATAAACGGGTTGACTAAGTATGAATTTTGCTCTTTTTTAAGGTTAAATATACCTATTTGTATATTAACAAAATATGTTAAATTAAATAAGTATATAATTTATTGAATATTTTGTAATTGTAATTTGCGCTATACACGTATACATAAAATATAGCATAATAAATAATATATTACGTGTACCTACAGGCTACAATTGTATTAATATATTATTGTATCTTTTTTTAACAGGTGTTTGAAAGTATAATAATAACTATTTATAAAAGATACATATTATTATACTAATATTTTGTGTTTTATATTAAAATAAAATTATTAGATTACTTTATAAATTCAATGTTGTTCAATATTCTCAACGTAACGTAACGTAAGAGCAGACTTAAATGTTTGGGATGTGCCCATGAAAAATTTTATACTTGGATCGGTGAGCTGTGTCCTCTGCGCCTCTTCGTAACATTTCAAAACTAAATAAGACGAAAAATAATTAAACTCTTGTCTTTAAAATACTTAATATAAAATAGTATCAATTACCTGTTTGAATAACTATATATTTTAAGAGGATTACTATACAGCACACTTGGTTTTTTACAAAATTAAATTACACAAATTATCAGTCATAATTTTTAAAATAAACAAAGATTTGATAAATAAATAAAAATGTGATTTTGTTACCTCGTGAAAAAAAGTGGAGTTAGTGCTACCCACTATAAGTTTGTTGTTGCGTCTGTGAATTTATGAAAACTAGAAAAACTTTAAAATTAATTTTTTTTTTTTTTTAAATTAACTGTATGTACCCGGGTACATGTATAATATACAAGTTTGTGTGACCAGTGACCAGTGTGACCAACAGTTATAGAATTATCACAAAAAAAAATTAATTTAAAAAAAAAACGCGAAAATTTAAATTTGAAAATGTCAGTTGAAAAAAAATTATGTTCGAGCTTACATCCTTATAGATTTGCGTAGTTAAAACTTACACGATATAGCAAAACGAAAAAACCGTGTACTTACTTATTTTTAGGGGGCACATTTACAGTGAAAGAACGTCCGCACCACGTTCGTGACCGGAACATACAATCGTCAAAGCGTATCGTCGATGGACAATCGCCGACGACGTTAGAGCGAAACAAAAGTAAGCGTGTGCGGCGTTTTTTAAATGACGGCGATTTCCGAACAGCGGTCGCGCGGCCTGTTGGTCTAGGGGTATGATTCCTGCTTTGGGTGCAGGAGGTCCCGGGTTCAAATCCCGGACAGGCCCGGGTTTATTTTTCCTTTTTCGTCGGGAAACGAATCCTGGAGATAACCACGATCGTTTTTGTTTTGTTTTTTCAAGTCTTCGGACGAAATCGGCGCCGACTGAAAATAATAAAAAATTTATGTCACTTTGTGAAATTATTACTCGCACACATCCCCGTCCGGCGTCTACCTGAAATTTTCAAACACATATCACAAGTGTAACTCAACGATTACCTAAACGCGCTCATCACATTTTCATCAGTTTCGCCTTTATCGTATGTTTTCTATTCTGAAACAAGAATTTTGTCAGTAAATTTAAATAGGTACATAGAAATCGAACATGGGACTAATTTCAAATAATTTGTTTGAAAATAGACACATTACCAGAGTACCGATATTCTACTCCACATGGCTTGTTACAAGCTTCATAGATTACATACTTAATCTATGCAAGCTTTCAGTACCTTAAAATGTAATCGAATTGATTTCTGATTCGATGAGCGATTTTCATGAATTGAAATAATTGTTCTGTACGTTATGAAATCAAAAATGTATGTTACCATTAAAAACAATCGACAAGGGTGGTTAAATATGTTATAGAGCTTTACATACCGTTTTGATTTGATATATCATACTCGGTGATTCGGTGCGATACTCACAATTTTCAATTCATCATAACTACATATTATGCACATTTTGTAGCTAAATGTGAAGAGTTGTATATAATTATGCCACAGCTTTCCCAAACGTTATGAAACATCTTTATCGGACATCCTTATACATTAATGTAAATGTGTACAATCAAAATATTCTACAATAGAATCATTTTTATATTTGTCATATAGTTTTTATATAATAATCTTCTATGTGCAATTTAATACTCACGAAACAAATGGTTTTTTGGGTAAAATGTATTGTGTTGGAATGTTGGAAACAACGCATATTTATTTATACTTGCTCAAGTTATTTATCATTGTAACTCATAGGTACCTAATTAAAATCTTTGCTCATGAAAGCCATGTTAATTAAGCCATATTAATTAAGAGATATAAACAGTATAAAACATAATTCTGTAAACAAATTCTGTATATAATTTAAAATTTCATATCATATTAACCACAAGTCATAAAATAAACTTAAATATAAAATTTTTAAGATTTTGAAATTTTTTCTATAAAAACAAACTTTAATATAATAAATAAACTGAACAAAAAAACAATTTTATCTTCAATACTTGAATTAATAATTATAACATGATTACACTGTATGAAAGCTTTTTTTTAAGACTTAATCCAATCAAGCACGTCTTTATTATCAGCATAGAGTTTAATGAGATTTGGAGCTTGACCATCGCTCTCATTTATTATGCACATAATGAAGATAACTTTTGCATTTGCCAATTTCTTGAATTTACTCAATGAATATTTTTCCTGT
Organism: Drepanosiphum platanoidis; assembly: GCA_948098885.1. Taxonomy (NCBI): domain Eukaryota; kingdom Metazoa; phylum Arthropoda; class Insecta; order Hemiptera; family Aphididae; genus Drepanosiphum; species Drepanosiphum platanoidis. The sequence goes on along the minus strand of OX402530.1, from coordinate 21,218,950 downwards.
TGGTCATCAATAATCAACGAACAATGCAGAGTAAACATGTTTATGTCCCGTATTATCTCAGGAATTTCATACAAACTATCTACAAATGAGATATCTAAAGTATCGTCTATGTCAACAACTTTATACTTTTTATTGACCGCTGCATTAAATTTCACGCGTTTTAGTTTAGATTCCATCTTAGCAAGATACAGGTTCCCGATTATAGGTGTGATTTCCTGTATCAAAGGAATATCACTATTGCTCTCCAATAGTTCTGTTAAAGTTTTCTGTTCATTAGATAATACTCTGACCTTAAAGTCAGTTAGAGACTTGATATATGTCAATTGAGCATAAACAGGATATAACATTTCCGCTATGTCGTTGTCCTGTAACCTTAATATGACTGAACAAGGATCTCCATCTTCTTTTATAACCATGTCAAACTCAATGGCCTGGATGGTTAATATGTCTAAAAACATATCGTTTATGTTGGGATACCAAACTTCGTTCTCTTTGCCATCCAGCTTTGGGACATATAATGAACAACATCTCACTAATGGCGGGCACAAGCGAAGGAAATCTGTAGGCTTGTAGAATTCAGTACACTGTTGATAGTAGCCAGAGTCCAACAAATAACAATTAGCACTGACGCCATCCGAATGAATACTTTTAACTTTGGCTCTACACCAATCATTTGATTCTTGAATAGACGTAACCACTATAGTTCCAATTAAATTTTGATTCAAAGGCAGTTTAACTATGCAAACATCCAAATCATTGTTGATCCGTTCCGTATATAACATTGACAAACTCTTGGAAAAGGCATAAAAATGTTTGAATGAATTTAAATTTTTGATAATCACAGTTTCAACATCAGGTAAAATTAAATCTTTCTTAAAACCATTAATCCATACCGGATCCTTTGAATCTTCCACAAGCGAGCTGGTGCATTCAGGTAATGGTTGACTATCATGTTTAATGATTACTACTTTGTCAATTTTTTTTTCTGGCAACTCACTGTTTTTACAAACTTTACCACTCTCAATAGACAAAATGTTATGCAAAATATTGATGCAATTTTGGCCATCACATAATAAAGTCACTTTATATGGTGCTACCTTACTGAAAGTTCTCATCGTCCACTTAGATGTCATTATCACATCAGACACAATGTTTACATTTTTTGGATCATTAATATTGACATCATCGATATAATCTTCAAGATAACAGTGAAAACATAATTTGTCATCAAATATGTTGTCTGGAAGGACTTTTATTTTTATTGATTTGCAAATACTGCCATCACTCAATAATCGAACAATTATTATCGTGTGGTCATTTTCAGTTAATACTTCGGCCTTATACCATATACCGTCTTCTCGATCAGTCAATGCTGCTACCAATGTACCAGCCGATGGCGGCTTTGTAAAATCTTTTAATTTGTCGGACATTAAAGTTAATTGCTTATTTATATATTCAGCATCAGTCTTATCATCTACTACTTTAACATAGAAGTCGTTAAATGATACAAATTTAGTAACATTAACTGTCCACTCAGTTACTTGTCGAGTCGAAGAAATTACAGTTTTGTCAATTTCATCTAAAGATAATTCCATTTCTAGTAATGAGTGATCATAAGAAATTAGCTTACACTTAACATCTTTGGAAAAAAGTTTCTCAACGTCTACATTTGACACCGCTCGGCAATGCAAAGCACAATTCGGTATTTTCTGAATTTCACTAGCCAATCTAGTAGTTTTCAATGCTTTGAATCGTTCACCTGAATCTATGGCAAGCATATTTTCAGTTTCTCCGTCTTTATCTAATATCAAAGCCCTATGCCATTCTTTTGTTTTCGAATGCAACGCAGCACACAATGAACCAACTTCTGTCACAGCGGGTATTATTTTCGATTGCATTTTGACAAGTATGTTTGAGATAATTTTGAGTCTATCGAAATAAAGATGAGGAACTATCCAAACGTCGTCACTCGAGTAAACACACGTTACTTTTACTAAACAGCCGTTAATAAGTGTTTCCATTAATTCATTTTGTGTTTGTATTGAAGCCATTTTATTTGGTACAGCAATAAGTGTTCCATCATCTTCCACATACATATTGGCCAGGAACATTGTGTTAGACATACTGTATGCCAAAGGAAATGTTTTAACAGTAATGACAAGTGCTGGTAACAATGCAATTTTAGATCCTCCTAGATATTGCAGTTTTTTCTTTTCTACAGTCTTTTCATAACCAAAATCAATGCAATGGACAACAGCAGTTTTAGAACTTATTGTATAAACCAAACATCTAAAATATTGCCCATGGTTTTCGAAGAAACAAATATCTCCAGGTACAATGGATGATTTGCTTTTTAATTTACCATTTAGTTTTGATAAAGTTTTAAACATTTTATCAACTTTTAATTTATCTTGAAATCTTTGCAAGTAAGTCAAATCGCCATCAACATGTAAGGACGATATTTTTTCAATTCCACGAACAATAGGATTGGAAAGTGGAACAGTGTAGTGCTCTTTAATTGAAACATTCGGCCTATAAAATTCAAAAACATTTATAATTATTTTTTTCACTATTTTAATCAATAATCAGTATTTTCCATTATGTAAAAAAAGTAAAATAAGAATAAGATACAGAGAACAGACAACTGATCTTGGTGAATTATTCCTAAAAATTTAAAAGCAACGTAGTATGTGCTTATCTTAATCTCAGAATATAAATAAAATAACCAAACACGTATGAATAAATTCATGAACAAAAACTCAACACTAAATTGAATTGATACACTTTTATTAGAAACCAAAAATAGGTATTAACAGTTGTTTCTAGCAATTTAATTTTTTTAACAATTTCTTATTCTCAAATTATCTATTCTGTAGTACTATTACATTTGAAAAACTATGATGAACAAAAGAGAATGGATGAATCAGTCTCTATTTCTACAGATAATGTATATTATTATTAGTAATTAAATAATTAATAATTTTAATTATTATTTGGGCTAGGGAATGTAACAGACTAAAAACATTTGAGCATATGAAACAACCAATAGTTGCTTCTGGAAATCAATAATATAAAATTAATTTACCATAGAACCTTTTTGATACTTATTGAATAAAATTTATAGAGATTTAGATTTTTCTCAGTTATTGAAAAAAGTTTTGGGAATTATGAAAAATTATCTCTTAAAAGTAACAAGTAAATAAAATTTTCTATTGTAAAATGGACATATGTACTGAAATAAACACAACTTTTAGTCAAAAATTACATAGAAAAAATAAAATAAATATTATTGTAAAACTACAATCTCTTTTGCTTAGTTCAGGAACTAAAATGTAAATAATAATTTTAAGTATTCATTGCTAATAAATAATAATTTTAAATTCTTAGTGAAGCTAAGATGTTCAAGCTAGATCAGCTTGAAAATGTCAGTAATATTGTAAACAACACATCAAAACAAAAGTTTAAAAGTTTTACAGACTTCCATTGATTTTTAATAATTATAATTTATGTTTATAATTTGATAAATATGTTTAAGAATTGTTTGTTAAATAAAAGGAATATTATATATAATTATTTGCTCAATAAAGTTCAATAAATTTATTCCATTGAGTCATAATGTCCATTGCAATGGACAACCCCCCCGTTTATTCAAAAAAGGTCAAAATTGCCCCAAAGCTTTTTTAATGGATTTATGATGTCTTAAATGTGAGATTTCTTCTCTTAGATATTTATTTTTTTTGATCATTTCATAATTCGGGACTGAAAGGGTTAACGATACTATTATAGTATTATTTCCAAAAAACATAGCCATATTATTTTAAAACTAGCCAATAAAATTAAAAATAAATTAATATCGTAATTGAATATAAGAACAATTGTTTAAAAAGAAACTTAATAAAATAATAACTTACTTTCCATTGGCATCAATCGAACTAACAGTTACATTGTATAATGTTTTTTCTGTAATATTGATGTTTAAGGAGTTGGTTTCTAAATTACAATTAATGCAAAGCTGAGGTTTTTCCATTAAATTATTTGTTATTGGTCGAATCTAAACAGTTTAATTTTTACCTTTAAGTAAGCTGCTATACATGTTTTTATGTTAATAAATTTAATTTAAACTGGTTCATTACTTGTTTAAAAGACACATCAGTTAATAAACCAATATCAAACATATTCACTATGATTGATTCTTCATTTATGTTTTTTATAACAGCTCTGTACCATTGCTTATTATTGACAGTTGCCAAACAATATGTATTCTGTTGTAAGCTGTTGGCATCAAATAATTCAAAGTTCTGTGAATTAAAAATTAAACGCATCATATTTACATGAAAAATAATTTTTAACAAGATCAATAAAACTAACAGAATCATTATTAATGTGTTCTAGGATTTCTTCTTCTAATTCGACAACAGTGTTTGGTTCAGGTTGAATGAATAGTTTCAAGTGATAATGATAAACGTATGAGAGAAAACTTTGGCCTTTCAATAAACTTTCTTCATATGGATTTTTATCTATTAAATGTTAATTTAGAATATCAAAATAAATGTCATAAACTAGACAGTATATTATTACATATTAGGATTATTTTTAAAACTATTTATTAAATATAAACTATACCAGTCTTCATAACAGCACACAAACGTTGCCCAATTCCAGATTCCAGTATAATATCAGAAACATCAATATTGGTATCATATTGAATCATTTGTACAAAATGTACACCAAACTCATCTGTTTTAATAATCAGAATCTTATAAAGTATTTCATAGCTGAAAAATGGTTGTAATATCAATGATGTATCAGCATTTATTTCAGGAAACCACATATTGTTTAATGAACAATTTAATACTAATTGTCCTGGTAAATTAGTATCACTTGCAATAAAACTGTACAATTTAATTTTTTCAAACATTTCGTTGATAATTTCATCACCTTCGTCAACTAATAATAATTGAATTTCTAAAAAACACATTTGGTTAAATTTATTAGTAACAACCAATCAAATATTAAAACCTGTCAATAAAATAAACCAACTTTCATTTTCTGAATCCATCTCGATAATTTTAGCACGATAAATAGAATCATCACAATTTTGATAAATAACAAACATATTTTTAACAAGATCACATTTTTTCAAAATGTACCGAGACTGTAAAACGGATTTGATTTCATACAAAAATGTTTCAAAACCTGGATTGTGTTGCCTAACGCGGAAATTGAATGGCGATTTATAATCAATCAATGAAGCAATGATTTCTTGTTGGTCATTCAAATTTTCTTTTCTCAAAAACATTATTCGGGATATCTAAAAATGATAATTTATTTTATTACATTTAATTTGAAAGCATATGACAAACAATTAAAATATAAATTTAAAACAATATTTTATTGAGAATGAATTAATTTTAAAAAAAACATTCAGTAATAGCGTTACTCAGTTCCCTGATTAAATTATTTTATTTCTTTACTTTTTAGGAACAGATTTTATAAAAACATTACGTACAACAAAAACCATCTACGTTTGATACTTTAAGATATACAATAAATATTGATTAAATAATAAAAGCCATATATATTTTAATAAACAAATACAGCAAATTTAAAATTTATAAACTTAAAATTTTATTTTATTAATGATCTATTAATTATTTAAAATATTTGTATTTTGGCAAGAACTTCCATCCTTATAATATGGAAAATAAATTAAATGATTTTTGTTTAATTTTAAGGCAAATTCAAATATGTAAAAATAATAATGAACAACTCACATGATTTTCAAGTTCTTTTTCTGTTTCTTTTGTCTTTTTCAATTCTTCATTTTCTGTTTTTTTCAAATTTATAATCTGTGTTTTGTTTAGATTTACATTTTGTATTACTTTACCTGTATTTTCAGTTTCTTTGAGATCTACATTTGTTGTGTTTTGATTATTCTGAAAACCAATAAAATAAATGAATAAATATTTTTTATATTTGCCAAAGTTCTAAAAAATGGGCAAATAGAATATATATTTTGTAAATTATTTCTAAAAATGTTGAGCATTGTCAGATAATACAAATTCAAATAAAAATATTTTAAATTTGTCAATTATTATTGAAATATTATAAGTTACTATTTGTAATTTATTAATAATATTAATGATCTACCTAATTTTAGTTTATTTTTATTCTGAATAAAAATTAACGAAATTTAATTAATTAATTAATACATAATAATTAGTAATTAATAATTACTAACAATTATGTAACTCCAACATGGAGTTTAAATAATTTTCAAATAACAAAACCTCAATAAATCTAATTGGTTTGTAAGATTAAATCAAAGCTATATTTTGTCCAGGATAATGCTACCATAAACATAGCAGTCAACTGGTTGGAATTTTATTATAGAAGTATATATTGAGATCGAGGAGTTTTGTTTCCTGCTGTTTAGAGCCGCTTTAAGCATTAGGTAATAATATAATATACTGAAATAGAAAATAATGTACAGTAAATTGTATTATATGGTAAATTGATGAATGTATTAAAAAAATTGAATATTGCATTAACAAACATGACAAAGCGAATAAAAACCAATATTTTTTTATTTAATATTTTGTTTATTTGACATGTGGGTACACAGATTAAATCTATATTTAAGAACATTCAACTCAATACAATTTAATTTATTTTTAATTTGATTAATTTATTCAAATAAATACTTACAATAAAACAGTCTGAATTACTAGCCATGAAACTATCTATACATTTCATTTCCTCCTACAAAATGTAATTAAAAAAACATATATTAAATAAATACATTTAAGCTTAAAAAAATGAAAAAAGGTAAGCTAAAAATATAAATATCAAACAAGAAAATAACAAATATATTTTCATAAAAAAAATTTTAATAGTTAAATTATAACTTACATTTATCTCAGTTATAGTAAATGATAACCTTTTGGCTGGTATTGAGCACTGTTCATTATTACCCACACAAATAGAATTTAATGAATCACACACATCAATGAGATTATCATTGTGTTTTATAAACAGTTTCACTTTATAAAGACCAAAATTAGGATCTATTTTCAATGGTAGCATTTGAAAATATTTTTGAAGGAACATGCTTTCATCAAATATGTTATAATTGGAGTTATCTAATACCACATGCAAAGATCGCATTTCAATTGTATAGAAACTGAAAAATATAGGTACAAAAATGTTGATTATTAATTATTAATGAATAATAAACATAAAACATTTAAGCATACTCGGGTGGTATTTCAAAAATTGCTGATCTAGGAACAGACTCTTTTAAACCATAATCAACTAGGTCTACATATAATCTATCGATTTTAACTTCTAAAATTATGGCTCTAACAATTTCATTGTGGAAAATAATCAAACAAGGAGTATGCACTTCTAGAACAGGTGCTAATTTTAAGTTCTTCCTGTCTATTGAATCTAACATACTTCTCAGAGTTTTAGAATCCATGTCCTAAAATAAAATATTAATATTGAAATCATATTGTAAACTATATTTACAAAAGCACATTAGAGATAAGTATCATTAAGTATAAAAAATTTCTTACGATTATTCGGACTGTTAATAAAATAGAATTGTTTTCCATGATAACTCTTGAAATTATAACATCCACCAAAGTAGTATAATCCATTTGTTGAGGTTTTAAGTACGAATATAATGTTGAAGATTTACTTGGAATAGAGCAACAGTTAGCAACATCACGTTTGTTGTTCAACATTATCACTGAGGACATACTATTTGCAATTGAGATCATTTTTGTTAAATCAATTTTATCTGCTAGACCACTATCAATTAACTTCTGATCAATGTTATATATTGTTATGAAAGTTACACCGCCAACATCAAAATCTTTTCGATATTTGTAATATTTGTCACACAAAATACATGTTAATTCATTGTTTGATTTACGTTTACTCAAAAATCCATTCAATAAAAATGTATGTAAAGTAGCTCTTTGAAACAAAGTATTTAGAGTTGCTTGATTGGCCATACCCATAACTACTTCTCTTACATCAAAATACGGAACCACCATTTTTTGACCATAATCTATGAGCATTATAGTGTGAGTTTTTGCTATTAGATCTGTAAATAACACTTGACATCTGTATACTCTAACTTCAAAATCAGTTTTCCAAATGTATACATATAATGTATTTCCATATAAGTCTAATTTATTGAATTCCTTTAAAATAAAGTAATAATATATAAATTTTGTTGAAAAATCAAGATAAAAGTAAACATGTATACCTACTTTTGAATAACTAGTGTAATCTTGTACGCATTTTTCTAGGTTTGTTCGCTTTTGAGAATAAAAACTTGCCCATATTTTTATAAAACATCCTTGAAATTCAGCATGAGTTATATAGATTTCTTCATTTGTTGTAACAGAAACTAATGATTTATCCATTATTATCTGATTATTAGTTGGGTTCTTTTTCTATCAGTTTTCTGGAAATATTAACTTTTTACAATTAGTATTATGTCATCGTCAGTTGGTATATTTTAAGTAGTGGATGATAATCATAAAAATAAAAATAATTAAATTTAATGTTTGTAATATTGTGAATTTAACATTTATAGCGACTAAAATTGAAAAACATCAAAATTAGATTTAGAATTTTGGTTAGGTACTAACTTGTGAAATAAATCAATTTTGGAGATGTATTATTAATTATTTTTATAAAAGGTACTTTAAGTAGATGTGTTAATTTTTGTTGAAAAATGACAGCAAAATGAATACACATGATGAATAACTAAATTATTAAAATCAAGTTGGCAGGTCTTCAATCATACCTATTTGAAATATTATTGTAAATTATTGTTTTAAAATACCATTAAAAGTAGATAAGTAAATAGGAATGAGGATATGTTAACATTTAAAACTTTTTTAAGTGTTTGTCAGTACCTAATTTTAGCTTATCAAAATATAATTTTAATATTAGTTTACCTATGTATGAATGTGACAATAAACATAAATTGATCTTTAAAATATTCATTTTTAGTTCATTGTATAATAAGAGTCCAACAGTTTATAAATTATAATGCCCAAACCATTGATTAAGTATACCTATGTATGTACTTAATCAATGCCCAAACATACCTATAGCTCATTGTTATTTTACAGAAATCTAATATTAGATATACTGAGCACTATATGTTAATAAATAGTTAACTTACGTTTGTTTACATGCGGGTTAGCGTCAATCAAAAAATGACAATAATTGGATTCCAAGCCGGAGATGTAGTAGCATATTTTACATGATTTCCGCGATGATCGATCGGTGGCACTAACACTCACATTTAAAACATTAAACACACGCAGAGTTATATGAAAACATGTGACACGGTGGGGTAAATTGTATTTAAAACAACTTAAACAAACGAGCGTTGTCGTCACAATCAATTACCGAGACGGATCCCCAAAAAAAGAGTCAACAAAAAATGTACACAATAGGCATTTTATTATTTTGTACAAACGATTAAACGAATGGTGAAATAATACCTGCGCAAGTATAAATAGATTTTAGTGAAAATGACAAACACCTTAACTGAACTCGAGCAGATAAAATTAAAAATAAGAACATTAACGGTAAATGCCGAAAGCATGGGAATGCACCTCCTTATCATTATATTATTATTACATTTGACTAATTACATTCAGGCTATTTTATATTTTTGTTGATCAAAATTTCCAAAGATCATTTATAGTATGATTATATATTTATTCCACGATTAAAAATCTTATAATATTATAAGATTAATGTAAGGTGGATTTATCCATGTAAGGGTTATTTACACTAAGCGTGTTTATCTGTCATGTGTTTCTGTGTCTTTTAGTATAACTGTGTAAGGTGTATCTATAAAAAAAAATAAAAATACTTTTATTATTATACAACTGATAATACTAACAATTTTTCTTAAATATGTGATTTATACTCATACATATGTAATTAAACTGATATCAGGTAATTAATTTTAGAAGGAACAATGTTTGAAAATATTTGAGATTTGATTTTAGGACAGATTAGGACCCTTAGGAGTTAGGAGTAGGACAGATGAACACTGCAACGAATTGCTCAGCGACGAAAACGAAATCACAATCTCAAAAGAAGAAGAAACAGACTAATTATATAGATTCCAAACCAAGAAATCTATATACTGTAAAAAACAATATCACAAATTTTCATATTTTTTTGTTGATATTTCCTAAATCTCGTATATTTCTTACATTGCATCCTTCCTACAGTAGCGTGGCATGGCAGTTTTTTTGAGCCCCGGCTCCATGAACATGTGGGGGTGGTGATAGATTAGTAAAAGATGGCGTTTTAAACTATTATGAGCTTAATTATCAGTTATCACCAATATCGGTAAATTTATTTATAATGTAGAAATAATTGGAGAAGACAGATTTTGGTAAACATTCAGTTTTATTTTGGTGGGTGAAAAAAACATATGGCTCCATCTATGAAAATTGTACACCATGCCACTGCTTCCATATTAAAAAAAAAATGTACACCTACTGTCATACCAAACACTGTCAAAACAAAATAAACATAACATACAAAATCTAGTACACACAATAGATTTCATATGACATAAATGGTAGATGCGATAAAACCCAAAAAGATAAATGAAAAAAATTAAAGAAACCCATAACTTACTATTTATGTTAGAATGTACAACAGATTCTATGAATTTCCTGTCCAAAGTTGCAGTCTAAAAGATGTTAGTTTGTTCCATGATAGTAATAATGATGGTCTCCCATCTAATTTTTAAGCGTGCCAAGCTGTAGGAGATAGCTCTGAATATGAATCCTAGATTGGTTTTATTGGGCATTGAAAATTTAAAATCCATAATTAAATAAGTATTTCCAGTGGTGCACATGTTATTGATCAAGGGGGTCGGTCGACCTCCTAAAAATTTGGGTAGTAGGTGATCGTCATTTAGAGTTTTAGACTGGTAAATATTAGAGCTAGAATTTTCAGTAGTATGGATGGGTGGTCAGTATTATTATATGTTTGGCCCATGTTTGTATGATTGAATGTGTGCCATTACTGAGTATTTCTGATTGTTATTCAAACTGGTAGGTTCACAGCTTACTATACTGTGCATATACATATATCAAAATTAAAACAATAAATAATGTTAAATTTCATTGTGGTTTAATTTATATAGAATTGTATTAATTAATTTTCTTTTCGTCGGTCCTTTGTAGTTATTCATCAATTTTGAAAGTTGACTGTCATTTTCAATACATTTTGATAAGCTCTTAGTACAGGTATTTGGTAATTTCATATCAAAATAAATATGCACCTAGAACATTATAACATTATGTTTTATATATTTAAAAATATAATCTTTTCAATATTAAAGGTGCAAATTATTTAAATGTTTGTATGTTACAGAATAGTTTTCTAGTTTAAAATGGTATATCGATTCTATGTGACTGATTAAATACAAATAAATTTGCACCTCTAAACATTAATTAGCAATTATAAAAATTAGCATACTTTATTTGTTACAGTTACAAACACAAAACAAGACACAGGTTTTGTATTTGATCTTGCTGTATACATCCCAGAACAAAAGGCTGTAATGGATTCTCCCAGCTTAAACGTAGCTACTTGTTTATTCTGATCCACAATATAAGTATCTCCATTCCATGAACAGGTTACCAAATAATTAGGACCACTTTCTGTTATAGACAACTTGTTTAAACAAAACACTTCTTGTTCAATATTTTTAGACCTTAAAATCAAAAAATATTAAGAGCAATAAAATCATACCCATTATTTGAAATAAAAATCTTACCACAAAACCGTCTCTCGTTTTGCCAACATTAATAAACCATCCGAAGTAGCAATCGCATACAAATTATCATTTACTTCACTCACATAATCTTTACTATTTTTATCAACCTTGACATCTCCAATCATTTCAGAAGAAATTGAAGGATTCCGAAGTTCAGTGGTTAATTCATTTTCGTAATCAATTATTTTTTCACTATAATGAAACTCAGTTATTAATGTTATATTCTTCATAATAGTTTAAATTTAATGCCTTACAACATCAATTCTGGAAAAGCATGGGGACAATAAATACGCAATGCAGTTACACCAGGTTGAGAAACAAGTAAACATGGCCGTCCATCGATGTCCTTAATCATTATGATTGAACCAATTTGGTTACCACATTCCCATTTATGTAATGGAACTAATCGTCCAGCAGCCGCACTCTGACTCCAACGATAGGAGCGTATTACTCTATCCGTTAAACCAACAATTAATTCTAACATTCCATCTGCATCAATATCGCCTAATAAAAGTACCTACAATTATTATTACAACATATAGGTACCTAAGTTATTTTTTTAGATTATTTTAAATCAGAAAAATTACTTTAGTGTTTGCTGGAATTCTCTGAACATGTACAGGTTCAAGTTTCACAATACATTCATCAGCTGTGTCTGCTTTACTCAACTTCAAACATAAATATATATGACACCAGCCATCACCGGATATAACGATTAATGTATTACTACCACAGTTCATCAAATCTCCAATAGCTATGGCAGTAATTATGCCCAATCCGGATATTTTCTGTATTTGACGCTGTCCTTTAAATATGTACAAATCGCCCTCCATATTGCCAATAACTAATTCTATATCATTATCATTGTCCACATCACCTAGTGCGACTGCACTTTTAAATACATTTCCAGGCACTTCGAAATCAAAATGATCAACAAAAGTTGCAATATCCATATCGTCAATATTTACCATTGTTAACCTGGAAATAACAATCAGCATTTTTTTTTTTCATAATTAACAGTTGGAAATATAATCAAGTATTACAAAATTAAGGTTTTACAGGAAAATTAAAAAAAAAACTTACCAATAATTTCTTTCAAAAGAAAGAAAATGGTTTTTAATATAACTCAATGTCCTAGGTTAATGTTTGAAATGGTACCAACTATCAACTATGAGAAAAATTATTATTTACTTTGTAATTCTCAACTGATGCGGAGTAATGATTGTCAATAATTTATATTTTTTCATTAAACATTAAACTTTCAAAATATCCATTGACTTCAAATGCATTAAAAAATACGACTGAGTTAATCTTAAACAAGTAAAACATTAAAAGTAAAAGTAAAAAAAAAATTAAAACAATTATTATTTAATAATAACTGATAAGTAATAACTAATAAGTAATAATTTATTATAATATGTACATAAACATAACTAAAAAATAGAAATATCTCATTTAGTCCATGTTATGAAGATATCTCTTGTTGATTTGCCGCTAATCAATTTTTGATAAGAATGCGACTACAATAAACTATATATTTAAAATTGCCTATGTAATAATTTTACGGAGTATCAATAAGTATATTATAATTTATAGTATATTATAATTTATAATATATTATATTTTTTTTATAGTTTTTCTCTTCTATATATTATAATATTATCTCATCAAAAACACTCGGTGTAAAAAAATATCGCCAAGTAAAAAAAAAGTAAACACCCACGTTATAAAAGTTGTGATATTAAAAAGGAAGCTAAGAAATTTCATAAATTTATAATAGAATATTTTTATAGTTGTTTGTATTAATGAAGTGTATTTATTTAATTCAAATAATTTTACATAGCTTGGCGGCTACTAGAAGGATGTATTGAAATAGTTTTATTGTTCTATAGTTTTACTATAATAAAATATATAATAAGGATGCGAATATTTATGTCGGCATCGAGCACCCAAGCATAGATTAAATATACTAAATATACTAATATAACTTAAATGTATACTTAATCTATGCACTACCTAACTATATACTGTAAAAGTGTAAATAAATATAATCGGTACTACTTACGGCCTGTCGGCGGGTTGCTGTTGAAGTTCGGTGTTCGTATTGGCTTGTGAAATAAAATAAGTAGGAACAGATACAAAAGTCACTCGATGAAAACAATTAAAATCAAAAGGAATAAAATCAATAGTCACGATTAAAAGTTTGATTAGTCGTTGACGAGAAAAATAAAAACTACACTATGTTAAAGCCGAAAAGAAATTACGTATGAATCGCTATAGACTGATTGTGTGCACAGTACACAGTGTTTTGTCTACCCCTCGATCGGTATCAGTCGGATTTCGCGCGCAGCTCGGCTGTCATTGGTCGGGTGGCGCGAGCAGCTTGACTTTCATTGGCCACGTGTCACGCACGCAGTATTGGTACCGACGCGGACTTTTTCTGATTTCACGCAAACCCACTTATATAATAGTTATTATTGTTATTACTAATACTATTGTTACATAATTATGTATTCATAAAAAACTATCTTACATAATTATATGATTAGGTACCTTCTACAATAACTGATCTGTTCGATTGTTATACGTTTCTGGCGCAAAAATCACGACTTTTTTATGAGGTAGCAAAAACATGATTTTGCCATCTCGTGAAAAAAAGGCGGGGTAGCGGTCGCTACTCTCTGTCGGCACCTGTGAGTTTGTTGTTGTGTTGGCCAACCATGCAGAACTATGTAGGAATAATGTACATATATATAATGTATTTAATGATTTTTTAACTAATGGGGGGTATTATAGATATTTATAAAAATTAAAAACAAACGTCAAATAGGTAATTTTCAGCAATAGAAGTGTAGAACTAACTACTCCCTCCAGCGTCGGGTTACCCTACAGGCAAAGCAAGCCGGTGATTTCAGGGGCGGCAAATTTGCTACATTAACGATAACACTTACTTAAATTATTTTGTAAATCCATTTTATTATTCATATAATCATATTAATAGGTAATTGATTTCTTATTTCAATTTTCATGACTTTATATTAAATATTTTGAGCCGCTTGTAAAGTAATAAATAATAATTCAAGACCATTGATTATAGAATATTAATACATCAATTAATATGGAATATTATATTCTAAAATCAACAGTTTTATTTTAGATCAGTAGGAAAGAAAGCACAAATTCCTACAGAATCTGAACTTTAATTATAATATTTTAATAACTATCAATATAGTACCCATGAAAAAATTTAAATGCAAAGTAGATATAATCAGTAATTATTCTTTAAGCTTGTGAAAAACTACTCTGATCAGAATTGTTGTTTTAAAACACAATTTGCTTTGAAATTAAATTGATCAAAATTCACATTTGTCACTCCTGTCACAGAAAAAATTGTGGCTGTTAAAAAATAATTAAAAAATACAAGTTAAAATCATGATGTAGAATAATAATATGTTTATTATAAATTGACAATAATATCGCGAATAACTCAATAAATAATTAAAAATATTTAACAATGGTAAATAATAGAAATAAGTTAAAAATGAATACTCAATGTTACATTTTAGTATTGGTTGAGATACAGAATGTGCACATTGTATGCTCTCCTAAACAATCGGAATGAAATCCATGGCCACACCTAATGAAAATAATAATTATATTGAATACATATTTAAAAAAGAAACATGTAATACAATTTTGTATATGGGGTTTTGTTAAAGTGAAACACATACCTGAATACAAACATGGATTCCAATTTAATATTTTGTTTGCACGAGGAACATATTACAGGATTAGATACGCCTTGTTGGGCTACATTTAATGCCTTAGTCAGTTGATTGTGCAGATCATCATGAAGTAATGTCTCTGATAACTTCAACATTTCTAATTCATACTGACATTTGTCAATCAAACCTGAAATTTATTTGTCATTTTTTTTTTTATCACTCATAAACTAATATTTGATATAATAATAAACACAATAAACAATTGCACATGAAACACTTATTAGTTTATTACTTTAAGATACAATAGTATCAGTGAGATTTATATTTAATTAGTACTGAAGTATTTTTATTAACTAATACTAATATAAAATACTACTATTACCCATTATAAGGTTCCTGAAGTGGCCAATAGTGCCTGTAGAACTATTCAATAGCAAATGCATTTCAGTGGCTAAATTAAGATCACTATTATCCAAAATTTTTCGTAAATGATCTGAATAGTAAAAATTCCAATAAAATAAGATACAGTTCAGTAGAAAGAAAAAACTGATTGATTGAAAAATACCATGAGATTGAAGACTGAGAAGACATTGTAATATTGGTAACCATGTAGATTTAGGGTCAAGTACAGTAGATCCTCTTTGAGCTAATGCAATCAATGCTTCAGTACATTCTTCAACAGCATTTTCCTGGATAAACAATTGATTTTTATTAATTATTTGATTATTCAAATATTTGTAATATTTTTGATAATTATTCAGTTTATTAATTAAATGAAAAATAGCGGTGCAGTAATAACTAGACAAAAGCATCAATTACAATTCGATTTTCAAACACGTATGTTTCCTGAAGCAGAGTAGAAATCAAAAATTTTAAATCTAAGATTCTGTGAGGGACTTTATAGTTTAATTTTATAGTTTCATTATATTATGAATAACATATGTGGGAAAATTAAGATTCACATAAAACTAAGGATGTGTAAATTTGTTTTAGTAAAGAATAAAACTAATGGTCGAATGATAATTTTCATTTACATTTATAAAGTAGTAAAAATAATATATGCATGGTGGAATAAATTATACTTTTTCATAGTTATTTCTACGACTGATTTAATATTTAATATTAGTGAGTTCATTACATTTCATTAAAAATAAACTTTAAATTGATGTACAAGTAGATATAAAAATTAGTCGTATCTCATTTGAAACTCGGTACATGTTTATGATTAATAATATTAACAAAACATAGAAATACTAACTACTCGTATGGCTTCTTGCAGTTTATTGAACAATAAATCAAATGCTCCCTGAAAATCACCCAATCTTTCCAGCAACACTGCAGTGACATTATCCAGTCCTGCTTTTCTAGTGGCCTAAAATGCATTCACAGTATAAATAATTAAAAATATAAATACAGTAGGTATAACAATTCTTACAGCCATTGCATTTGTTAAATGCAGGGAATCGTTAGTTTTCACAAAATCCATAACGGCATTTAATTCGTACTGACATAAAAGTTCCAAATAATGAGTGCAAAGTTTAACATCAGAATTTATGTGTGGTCTAAAAATAAAATTTTACAGTAATTTTAGTAAAACAAATATTTATTACTACACAAAAAATACAAAATAACAATTAAAATTTCATATATCTTTACTCACATCGCACCTTTTAAGAAAAGATACCTCTGATGATTTGTTTTTATTTGGCTAGAAACATCAAGCACATAATGTGGATAAAATGTGCCAAAAATTACTCCACATTTAACAGCATCTATCTCTAACAAAACCTGAAACAAATAATCATCAAGATATTATACAACAATTACAATTTACAAGAAAAAGTTATAAAACAAAATTTTTTTTTTGAATTTGATAATACTTTTTCAGTAATCTACTATGTGAGATACAGTGAAACATCAAAAGAATGATTACAATATACTACAATTTCATTTAAAAAACCATGTTTTATAGTACATAAATATAAGTGGTGATTATTCAAAAAAAAATTTTGGTATCTAGTAACAATCCATGAATATTATTTTCTTAGTAAGTTTAATTTATCAAGAGAGAAAAAAAACCACAAACAAGTACCAAAATTACTTAAAGATTATTAAGGATAAAATAATAATAACATGACCTTATGTAATGAAATTACTTATCACTACAAAGAAATTTACAGCATAAATCAGTTATAAATAAATATTAATTACCTTTGAGTTGTCATAGGACAGTTGTTCAAAATATTCTGGTTTAGAACTGATAAATGAAAATATTTGATGTTTTTTTGATTCGTCAAGTATGTAATACTTGAACATTTGACCAAAATCTCCACGTTCAGAATAAATATCTCTGCATACAGTATAACTGAAAATAAAATATAAAAATCAATCTACATAATAATATGATGTTTGAAAGTTTCTTTTAAACTAAAAACTCACAATTTGGCTTGTTCTGCGATTTTCAATAAGTCTGGATTATTATCAAAGGCTCCGGATCGTATCAATTGAATAAATGCTTTTTCTCTATCTTCTAGAGGTGTAGTTTGTTCTGATGATGTTAACATGGATGTGACAGTTTCGAAAACATTTTTATCTGGTTTTATAAAATTACCATCTTCTTGCTGCCACTGAACTATAAATGCGTATACTAAACCTAGCTGATTGGACTAAACATAAAAATAGTTTTAATATAAAATATTAAATTTTAAATGTGCCAAATAGTAAACCAAATACTTGCTTTTAATTCTTTGCAGTTTGTGGTAAGAGACGACAAAATACAACAAATACGTTGCTTTTGCTGACTTGTAAAACGATTATCAGAGAATGCCATTGAAAGAACATTTAGGAACTCGGTTGTATTGAATTTAAGCAAAATTCTATAAAATAAAATATAAGGTTAAAATTAATAAGTTCAAATAAATTCAAAAACACTTTGATTACAATTTTAATACTAATACAAAGAACAGGATTAACAAATTTTACATTCTACATAGTATATTTGAATATTTATATGGTCGTATTTACCTCAAATAAGGATATATGTCTTCATCATCTTTTGCTTTAATACTGTGTTGTGTACAAAGGAATTGAATAATATTATTTCTTACTGTATCTAGTAAATGTTGAGGTATATCTCCTCTATTAGGATAAGAAATTCCTAGTAAACACCCACTCATATAGATTAAAATTTTGTTTCCAAGTTCAACTGTTGAATCTTTATACTCTAAAATAAATGCAAATGAAAAAAAATATATTTAAATAGTTTTATAAAATACTAATTACTGTGTTATTTTGTTACCACACCAAACCTAGAAAACTTCTATATCTACTGAATTCTCTTGACTGACTTCACAACTATTTTGTCCATTTCTAACTTTCAAACATATGAAACTTCCTATCAAACTCCTATTTTACAACCTTCTGCTAAGATAAGTATAGACATACAAAATCTAGCACTTCCAAAACTTCAAATATTAACTGCGTCCAAGGATTTCAATTTAAAGTCCTACGCATAATATCCAAATTCCTGTTCTACGTCTCTAACCCTTACTCTTATGATGTATGATCTTAATGTACCACATATTACCAAAATAGTTAAATTTCATTACAAACAATTTATATTTGCTTAAGCACACCACAAAAATCCTTTGATCTATGACATTTCATTCAACCCAATTTCAGGTAGGTAATACAAATAAAATACTAAAAATTAAAAGGTAGTAGTTTTGAAACCAATTTAATCATTTTAAGCAAGTTATAGTCTCTCAACTGGAACACTTTTATAATCTGTATTTCTGTCTGTCTTATATTTGTGTAGCTACTAATTATTCTCATTGTTCCTTAGTGTAACAGATTTTTTAAGTAAAAACTAAAAAATATTAATTTATATTCAAATCATACCTCCGTTTGATGAAGTATTAATTTCAGGAACAAGTTCTTGTAAGGGTGCTAAATAATCTTCTAATGCTCGGGTCCAAATACTTATGAGACCATCGTATAATGTATGAGCCCTTGCTAAATTTAGAGATTGTTCAATGTCTAAACATTCGACTTTTACATTGAGCATACATTTTTCAAGTTCCTATATTATAACATTATTTTTAGTGTTGAACAATTCAAATACTTAATACAATTTAAATACCTCTATCTGATTGGTTTGGGAAAGGTATACAAATAACTTTTGAATTATAACAGTTGGTACTTCATCAAATTGACCTTCAAACAAATAATTTTTTAAACAATCCAAGTATACCTTATAAGAGGATTCAATTAGTTCAACTCCATCCCATAGACGATCGAATAATAGCTCTCTGAAAAAATAAAAAAGTTAATAATAAAATGAGATAAATTTTAAAATAAATATTTATTTCATTTAATCTATTTCTAAACTTTTTAAACACAATTTATTATTCAATTTAAATATGTATTAAATAATATGGGTATATGAATAAACATATAACTTACGTTTTTTGCAAATGCACACATATATCAAATACAATTGGAATACCTTCCTTGTAATTAGCAGGATTATTCATATCAACCATGGACTCGATATATAAAGATACAATGTCAATAACCTGATAAAATAAGTTGTTTGACAAATAAATATACTATGTGTATAAACAATTGAACAAAATTATATATTAAGAACATAGAACATACTTTTTCTTTAACTATTCGATGTCTATGTGATCGTGTGCCCCTGAGACCAAGAACAGCTTTGCCTCTTTCTTCCAAAAAATCCACCCCTAATTGCAATGCATCACTAAAGAGTTTCTATAAACATACGAAATGTAAAGTTTTATTAAATATAGAAGTAGAGAATATTAAAAATATTACTTTATCAGTCAAGCTATCTAAACGTTCAATCCAACTTCTAATACTTATGACGTGAACACTTTTCTTGCCTAATAATATTAATTGACTATTATGACCGTGGACTGAACTATAACAACATTTATCCTACAATAACCATACATTATCAAATATCAATATTTAGTTTAACTATTAAATTATAAATAATACCACTAACCAAATGTTGACTATCCCTGCCATTGTAGTAACTAGAAGTATAAACTAACGAAATGTTTACAAGATCTAAACGTTCCATTTCGTCTCCAATACGAACATCAACAAGATAGACTTTTTCCGATGAATCCATAGTCAATAATGTGCGAGCATTCATCCAGCTACAAGCAAGTATGGTATAAGGTAATGTTATTTTTTGTAACGTACAACAACAAAGGCGATCCTGATCATTGATATTGACCTAAAATCAATTTTTAAAAATGTAAATTTCAAATATTTGCTCAATAAAAGATTCTATAAACAATGCAATGGAATAAATACCTGATAAAAGTAGACTGTGTCATCTCGTGTAAAAGCTAATACTGGATCCATTATTCTATGACTAGAATTCAATGTTTTATTGAATTGTATTATGACAAACTGCCAAGATAACAGAGGTAAACATGGACGCGATGACACTATATTATGTGATAATAGTAATTCAGTATTTGGACGAATTGTAACAATAATTAACTATAAATGAGATTCAAAATAACTTGATGTTTATGAAATGATAATTTTTTTGATTAATATTCATGCAGTACATAAATAACAATAAATATACTTTAGATAGGGTAGCCATTGCAATTATTACATAGCCATTCATAGGGTGGCTAGCCAATTGATTAAATAGCAACGGTTCGACACAACATACTCTTCCGCGACCACCAGAAAACAAACATTTTGGTTCAACACTTCTTATGCCAAAATTTCTTTTGAAATTTAACTCAAACACTGAACCAGCACTATCATTCACGACAGCTAAATTTGGCAAATCTGTGAACTGAAATTAAGATGTATTAATACAAATATGATTTATAGATATTATATATATATTCATGAATATTTTAAACTTTCTGATAAAAAATAAAACAAAACCACCAAAAATATAAAAATTAATTTGTGTTTAAAATTTACTTTTAGGTGTAACACTGCGGTATCTGGAGTATGCGCATCATTCATAACTCGTAATGTTTTGCAAGTAGAAGAAGACGAGTCAAACATTATTATTGTTCCGTTAATGTATCCAACGAGAAGTCGTGAACAATCATGATTGAAATCTATTGCAGATACTGCACCACAATCCACTGCTTCATGGTACCAAAGGAATGTTTGTGAAGAATCAAATAACATTGTAAAACCTTTAGTAGTACCAATAGAAATGAGAAGCGAATACTTAATAGCAGTAGGATGCCCAGCATTAAACCGATCCTAATATAAAAATATACATAGTTTTTAAATTTACTAAATTTAATTAATGAATTTCAAATATATAATGATTAAAAATACATACACAAAATGATTGCATTTGATTGGACACAGGCTTCAAAATATTATGACGTAAAATTCGTCCAGGATCTGATTTTGTGTTCAAGCTTTTAGGAAATTGTTCTATGAGGATACGACGACTACTACTAGAGCTACCTATTGAGGCCGAGTCAGCTCCTGAATCATACCACGGTACTTTTAACTAAAAATAAAATAAAATTTCATTAATATATTTCATCTATTTATCCATTTCTTTGATTAATCAACTAGCCGCACTCTCTACAATTAACATTGTACCAAAATGAGATAAAAAAAAAAAAAAAAAATGAGATAAATAAAAGTTAAATGTACATGTTGTAAAATTAGTTTATGCAACACAAAATATTATTTTTGTGTACATTATTATTATTTATATTTACTTTGTTCTGATAGACAGTTAAATCATCTTCACTGAGTAAAGAAACGTCTTCACCATTTAATATACTTTCTACGGTGGGAATGTCATTGACTTTAGGAATATTGAATTCTGCATCATCAATCTGTAAGAAAATTAAGATAATTACAAATTTCAACGATCAGCTGAATTTAATAATAGAACAGGTCATAGATACTTCAGATGACTCGAGGTCCAATGATTCTAATATGTTGATCAATGATTGCTTTTCTTGGTCCATAGCATGCGCTTCCATTCTAAACTAGGTTGGTTGGTTATTCTCTTATGTTGTGCATTCTATAAATACACAGATCATTCAAAATATCAAACATTATACAGTACTAATAATTAGTTTGACGTGTCTGCAACAATCATGGGCGTGCACAGGACTTACAACACCTTGCAACACCTGTGTGCACTCTTATGGCAACAATGTGATTGAATGATTTGTGTCCACATAAGATTTCTGAAAAATATTATCAATGGGTTTCTTCTTCCGAAACCAACAAAAATGAAATTCAAGGCTTGTGATTTGTTACAGAAACCCATTTCAACTTGTGGCGAGGTATCACGAGCCTGTCAAATGTCGACTACGAGTCGTCTGATCAGGCAAAGCCGGTTATAGAAAACATACAGGGATTTCATACGAATTTTCCACTAAATTGATTGCAAGACGTCGTTGTGGCCATTAAAACGATCGCGAAGATGACCGGCTGACTGGCGACTGTTGAGTCTCATAAGTATTGGTGATGAAGTTCGTGGTTTTTGTTTTTTAAAAAAATAATCAAACACATCGCGTGTTTTACAGAGATGATTCCTGCTGGCTTGAAACGGCATTTGCTGCCGTGGGACAAGGCCAAAACAAAACGGCCGACACTAGTGAATGAGCGTATAAAACGCCATCGCGATATAAAACCTCGAATAGCGATCAAGTGACCGAACAACATTTATAACATAAATAACGTCGAGATTTGCAGACATCACGTCAAAATAATAAATAAATACTGTTTTAATCGGTAATTACCTTATTGTTTATTGGAGAACGGGCAACGGACGACCCCGGGGTACGATATCTGATTATAAGTATGGATCATTGCTGCGATCTTGTGAACCGTAATGATAATCGTGAAATATTACGAGAACTTAGAACTGAGAAGTGAGAATATTAAAATTCGAAGGCGCCGTATTATTATTATTGGGCTTATCGCGCATTGATTACATTGATGTTTCGGAATGATATGAGGTTGTCGCGTGATATGAGCTCAGTGTGAAAAGATAAGCGCGGGGTACTTCATACCCTTATGATTTACCGGGTGATCAGAGAGGATATTTTAGTTCTATAGTTATCAAACTTTAATGAGGCAGACGCTTGCAGTTATAAACATTTATGTTAATAAACAAAAAATTATAGTAATAAATTATTTTGAAAAAAAAAAACAAATTCGTTTAATATCTTTGCTCGCACTGCTTACATACGGCATATTTTATTTTTTTCTTAGTGTTTTTTGGGTATACAAAGATTTCTATACCATACGCGTGTATGCGTGTATGTGTGAACAGTGGAAAGTCTTAAAAAATAAGAAATTAAATGAACATTTTTTTTTCTTCGAATTTAAACCAAAACGTACGTTTAATAAATAAATTATGACTAGACCGATTTTCGGACATCGTTTCATCCTTTATTATATGCTTCAGTTTGAGCATCCATCTGTCTTACAAATATCTATACCCTGCACTTGTAATCATATACCAATTGATATTGAATGTTATAATTTTACTACTTTGTAAAAATACTGAATGATCAGTATGCAACAATAAACTTGGTATTTTTTTAGTATAGACATTGGACGCTATACCTAAATGGTTTAATTTTATAGGTAACACCTTCCAACACGGCGATCACGGGCACGAGGGCGTGGACACGGGTGTGCTGTTCTCTCCGACCCGTCCGCCAACGACCGGAGGGCATGAGCGGGCAGATTGGGCAACCGAAGACGGGAGGTCCGGCACCAATCAAAGGTTCCATGTGGGCCAAAACGGGGCAGCGTGGCGAATCCCGTGACCAGCGTGCAACAACGTCCACGCCAACTACGGCTATCGCGACCAGCGTTGCAACAACGACCACAAATACGACCCCCGCAACCACAACCAGCCGTCGACCAGCCACCCGTCGACCAGCCACCCGTCGTCCAGCCGGCCACCGTCCAGTCGCAGCCACGTGCCCACGACAACCACGACGACATTAGCGAGGAAGCTAGGCGGGGAGCACCCCTTCCCGACGCCAAAGTGGTTGTGCGGGGTGTCGCCACTCACCACCACTTACGGCTCCAGACAAAGGTGATTGACGGCTTGGGGAGAGTTGACACGGTCGTGTCACACGGACACCGCGGGCTCACCCGCCATTTCCCCTTGCTCGTGGAATCCCAAATCCAAATATCGATTATGTTTATCGGGAGAACCGATAAAATAGATATACCGAACTGGCTTGGGGAATCGGTGACGTGCCCGGGCGCCCTGGCGGCTGGCGGTGTCCACGGCCGCCGGCACCTTTAGTACCGTTTAGAATTTTCAGATGGTATATTTTGCTGTTATCACTATTATTTAACCTCTGGGTATATCAATTCTTTTAAAAACTAAAGAAAGCATTAGTGAGTATTTACACAATTACTGAAAAAAGTTATTATATAAAAAGCATTTATAATCTTACTCATTTATATTGCCGAATTATCGATATAATTAATTAAGCAACTGTCTTATTGGCTATATGTCTAAATATTCTTTCCAAAGTATTTCAAAAAACGTTTGAATGTATAATTAAGAAAGTATACTATTGTAACAGAATTTATGATGAATAACATTGGTACTAAGGTACCTAAATGATTTTCAAATACAGTTCGAAGCATAACGATTAACGATATACAATATCAATAACTTAACTTTAAATTGAAATATCTTTTTAAAGTTAATACAACAATAGCTAAATTAATTTTTTGTGTACCTTATAGAATCTGTAACATATATACGTATATTACATTTTTGCCACCCTCTTTCTATTAAAAATATTGGATATGTGTAGATACATTCGAATTGCAATAAGGTCGATTGGTTTTCTGGAATTAAGAAAATAATCTATGATCTGCGTTGTAAGTATAAAATGTATTTATTTATTATGAGAAATATGTATCATAATAAACACACTACAATATTAAATATGTCAATGTCTATTGACGTGATGCTTGTGTCCGGTGATGTTTTTCGGGGAAATAGTTTTATTTGAGATTACAAATTTTTATAATAAGAAATAATATATATATTACAAATAATTTAACCACAAAAGATAAGTGCAGTCTTAGAAATAATATAAATTAAATATGGATTCGACGAATATATATAATAATGTCAATTTTAATCTATTTTGAAACAGTTGATAAGTAATAATTCATATTTTTTTTTCTACATGAGCACCACACTTAAAAATTTGGATTTTTATGAATACAAAATTTATTCTTAAAACAAAAAAAGTTTAATTTTTATTTCGTTTAACGACGGTAGACTACAGACTAAAGTAAAATTGTTTAAACCATATGCATGGTTATCAAAAGACATAAAGTGAAACACAGGGATAATTTATATTAGCCATTAGTCGATTACCAGCTCGAGAAAAGATATTGTAACACAAACTATAAGCCCAATTGGAAGGAATATTTTTCATTATAATAACGCGGACAACAGTTTCAACTAAAACCTAAATATTATTGAATTTAAAACCACACAGGCGGAAAATTATATCCATTCGTGTTGAATCACTAACGTCGAGTATTATCTAAATAAATGTAAACGATGGCAGATTATCTCATGGCTCTCAACCAAACCATGAAATTGAAATACGAGTTTCCATAGACCATAGAATTATGCGTATCGGAAAAATATAATATCTACGACGACGCCTGCCTACATCAAATTGTGAGCGATGATCTTAATAATTTCTATATCCTGTCGATTCCCTGAATCTAATTGGTTCGCGTCACGTGAAGAATGTTCAGATTTATTATTCAATTAAAATCCTACTTTCCGGCTTCTTTAAAATGGCATTTCATTTTAAGTTTATGCGTATGCCTAACCTATATAATATACGAGCATCGCCTACATTGAGGATATTAACGGACGGTTATTTTTGTTCTACACAGTGATGTAATACGGTATGAATTTTTTACGTTTGATTTTAGAATATTTAAATCAGATGGCGTTTTAATGAGAACAAACAGCTAAATAATTTCTATACTCGTTTATGTTGTCTGCGGAGTCCGTCACGCAACGTTCATTGATTATCGATCGGCATCAACGACCGGACGATATTCGTCATACGTCGTAATATTATGTGTAAACGATAAACTCGTCGGATTTACGACCCAATAACACTTTAACGCCAATAACATTATTTCAATGTTTTTACGATAACTATTTAATGAAAAATCGATAGATACGTGATAATTATTCTGTAATTCATTTACGTACGACGACATTTATTTATACTATAAGTGACATTGGTTGTTTTTTAATAAATTGGAATTTAAAATTACTTACTTGTTATTACCAATAGTTATCTAGGTACTATAACGGTAGATAACCGCGGTTATTATAACGTCGAACTAAATGTATCTTCAAATATATCGGCCGCGGTCCACCGCCCACTCTGCTTTTCGATGGTCCAGTCCCCCGATTGATAATGAATCAGCAAAAAATGTAGAAGATGCCTGCAGGTATATTATAAATTTGAAAATAATGTAATCTACGATAGTGCAACCTCATGGTTCATGATGTTTCTAGTCCACTTGTATTGAAAAATATATCTATAATAATGTTTATTAAAAATTCGATCGGATATTAATCTTCATGCGTTCGTTTACAATGTGAATCTTATCATCTAAGAACATATTTTGTTAAATTACAGAGATACAGATTAATATGATTTACTGTTATTAGTGCAACTCTTATTATTCAAGAGTATACGTATATCAACAATTTTAATATTGATATTCATTTTTGCGTTTTAACATTATACATTTTAGATGGATTTAGCTACCCTAAAAATCTACGCATACAATTATAATAAATTATAATAATGTTTTATGTAGTGTAACCTATAATGCAACCGTTTCATATACTTCATATAGTAGGTTACGTAAATTATTTAATCATGAAAATTACACATTTTATGAATTTAAATATACTTAATAATATAAACATGCGATTATCGTACGTTCTCATTGTTAGTTATACGTCTTATAATAAATTTCCATGAATTAAATATGTCTATAGTAGTATAGTGCTCTCGGTACGCTTTTTGTTTTGATAAAATTTAAACACACAATTTTTCTTTTTTTTCCAACATAAAAACATTGACAGCAAATAATATCCGAGCATTTTATTTTGATTTAAGTATCCTAAAAAAAAATTACACGTGAAAAAAGCTAACCTTTGAAAATATTATAACGAGCGCGTCTGGGTATTGTAAAACTAAGTTTAACCTAAAAAAAATAAAACAATGTTTTCAATTTAACTAAGAATTTAAATACAAAACGCAACAGCTAGTGTTTGTATGATGAAATTTTTAGAAAAAATAAAACTTTACATAAACTACTTACTCAACACTGATATATTATATTATATAACGAGTGGTAAATATTTTACATAATTTAGAGTAGGTTTATGTATGGAATTTATTACTATTGTTATACGAATTCAAAAAATGTTCACCTACTTATTTTTTGGACCAGTTAAAAAACGATGATGCACACACGGTATTTAAAAACAATAAAAATGAAAACAGGTATGCATTAAATAAATTTAAATACGGAATTCGTTTTGGGCCAACTAATAATAATCAACAATAAATGTGAAAAATAAAACATAACCAATAATGTGCATTTTAAAAAACATTTGATTTTAATTACTTATTTGATTTTTAATTAATAATAAATATAATAAGTTCCACACAATTAAGAGTTTAAAAAAAAGTGGTTGTTACGATATACGAGTTAATTATGGGTCACACATGAATGCTTTCGTTGAATTAAAGAGTTGTTTTTGTTTTCACTATTTTATTACATAGTAATTAAAATTAATAAACAAACAATCATTAGCTAGTACCTTCCACTAATAACTACTTCAAAAGCAATATTTATTAATATTTTATGACCGGGTGACAAACCAATATTGTCGTCCTACATGTTGCACTTGACGGCGCCGAAAACCACAAACAAAGTTTCTAACGTAGGTATAAAAAAAAAAAAAAAAATCTCTAATTGAAAAACCATAATAAAGGAATTATTCCTTTCAAAGATTTTATACTTTTTATTTTAAATAAGCATGACTTTTTTTTCTCATATATTTTATATGATATTTGATATCAATGTGATGATTTCCCAATAATTTCGAGCCCACCCATTTATATGTGTATTTTATATTAAACAAATAGCTGACTGAATGCATTTATATATTGTAAAAAATATTTTTATTCAAATTAAAAAGAGAAAAAAAATGTGCCAATTGGTTAGCAAAAATTAAATTTTATCTTTTTTTTTTCATGAATATTTTATGCTTCAATTTAATATTTGCTTATAGAGAGATCAGAATACACAGACATTTATAAGATAGACATGTATATATATATCTATGTATGTAGATCTATATTATTATTGTTATTTTCGTTATAACCAAATGGAAACAAAATTATGTAATAAAATATTATACGCATTTGTAGACGAATTTTGTTGTTATTGTCAAAGAGAATAATAATTCAAGACTTGAATGAATGCCAAGACCATTCGTAATAATATGGTCTTGAAATTTATTAGAAATTTTACGACTATATACGAACGCCTTGTTCATATTTTTTTTCCATTTTATTACTTCTACTAGTTTATGAAAATATTTTTAGATTATTAGTTTTATAGATTTCGAAGTTTATCTATGTATGTATGTTGTTGTATACCGTATTGGTCGTATATTATTTATACTTATAGGTTTATGTTATTTTTTTTTGCATCGGTTTATACGCTTAACATTTTTAAGTTTCAAATTTTTAACTTAAGTTCATGTCTTATTGTCTTATGTAATTATATGTCGATACTATTGTTATTTACCTATTATTAAACGTCGATATAAAGTTAGTTCGTATTGAAACAGAAATATAAAATTTAATATACTGTAACAAATGACAATATTGTCTTAAGATTGTATAATGTATGTACAGACATTGAAATCATTGAATAGAATAAGTATATTATTATAAAGTATTCTCGTACGTTTAAAACAATTTATAAACTATTCTTACCCTCGTTTTCTTTATTTCTTATAATTATATACCGGAAAATGTTATTTTTGTAAGTACATAGGTACCCTTTGTGCTGATTGAAGTACCAACTTTTTTTCTGTTCTGAGACAGGATATGGCCTATGGAAAGCGGAGAGAATGATATAACTATTATAACTATAAATAGAACTTCCATTAAAATAGTGTTCCTTGTTCAGTTTACATTCCTATACAGATCCGTCGAAGAAATACCGAACAAGTAGCATTTTTTATCGATATCAACATATTTCGCTGAATTTAATCAACAAAATAATGTACACTCAATAGATATTGCGTACATCTATTTCATATATGGATCATAAACTCATAAAACAACACATAGGTAAATCAAAATATCAAATATTTATAAACGGCTCCTGTAGTCCATACCTTCTGGCATTGATTATGCAATAGTTTATTCTATAATCAATTCTTTTAGTGTTAGAAATTTAAAAATAACCCCCCCCCCCTGCTACTCACTTTTACGCATTTATAAATTAGAATACGAAAAATGAGCAAATACTGCGTGAAAATACATATAAATCATGAGATTTATTACAATTGCAATATTAGAATGTTTGTTGTATATTGCAAATACCTAATTTCATATTTTGGCCATAGCTTTAAATTAAATAATCAAAATAAAGCGTAACCGTCCGAAATCAATTTCGTGCGTTGAACATAACTCGCATGACCGTTCATAATATATGAGCAAGTAAAAAATGTCAAATAACTTATTTTTCTTATTAAAATTATCTGACATAATTTAACCAGAATCATTTATTAATAGATTTGTGTACAAATATTTATTTTAAATTAAATATGATTAATATCTTCTGACAATTAAAAGATGAAGACGAGAAAAATATATGATGTGTCTATATAATTCTATATATATGTTTGATTTATAAAACTCTGATCATTTTTTTTTTAAATGATTAAAAAGTCTCAGGTCGAGTACAGTACTCGAGTATTGGTATTAAGTATTTACATTCTTAAATATATATTTAAAATAGTTTATTTACCTCAAGTATTTAATAAAGTATTTTAAATACAATTTTTGAATACTTTAGTACTTAGTCAACTTTTTATTCGTAAAACTATACTCTAAGATTAAATTTAAATTTAAAATTATACAGTAAAATTGCCCTTGTTAAATTTTTTCAAATTAACTTTATATTTGTTGACTGTCGAGAGAGCTTTTTCTTAGTGGATTTGCTTTTTCTGTTTAATAGATATGTCTCACCTTTCACGCTAGTACTTTCGAGAGTACAATTAGTTTGAAGTGAACTAAAATAATTTAAAAACTGTAGTATGTATGTAGTTATATGGTGGAGAGTACATTCAACGTAAACTCATTTCATAAAATTATAATACTGCGTGTAGGGTAATTAAATACAAATAACATACGTGACTATTACATTTGTATGGTTCCGTGAATATTGCTAGTCATAATATATATATATATACATATAATATATAATATATTAATATATATATATATAATATATACTCATGAATTATAAATATTCAATCTCATTTCATTGAGACGAATAATGTTTACGTCACAAGTGTGTAATTATATGACATCATATTATTAAATTCTAAATTTATCAAATTGTACTTTTGAAATCACTTGTCACATTTTTTTTTATATAATCAAATGAGTCATTATTTTACCATTGTGTTTTGAACTTTTGTATTATGATGACCTGGTGAGTATGTTGAATACACATTTAGAAAGATGAATATAATTTTGAGTTTTGAAGACGTTTTCAATCATAACTTATCTCTGTAATTCATTGAATACATATTATAACGACGACGTTGCAAAACGTTACTCAATACATAAATGGACTACATTTAAAATTAATAATTTAATACAATTGTTTTTTCTTCGACGATAGAAAGTTTCAAACGAATTTATAATATCTAAATAAATGTTATTTCTACAGATTTAAAGAAGAGATTAGATCAACAAATAACAGCTAGAATGTAACGTTAATAAAACAAACGAATATATTCAATGTAAAATGTACAAACAGTGAAATTCTGAATTCGCAAATTAAATGTTTCAAACAGAAATCACTCAAAAATAGATACAAAAAAATCTATATTCAAATTACCAAGAAAAGAAGTAAAAAAAATAAAATAAAAAGCTGTAAAAATTAATTACGAGTATATATAATTAGTGTGTTAAGTATACATATTATCAAGATTTTAAAGTTATTAGGTTTGTTAAAAACTTGCACAAAAATAAATTATTTAGAAGATATACACATAGACATAATAATTTTATAAATAATGGATTAAAACAGTAATAATAATAGGTGTAATAATTTGCGTTAATTTTTAATAGACTAATGTAGGGTGTATATGGATTATTGACATAAGGTCGAAGACTCTATTACGTCACACTAAGGTAGTAAATAACTTAACGTATACTTGAGAATTTATTTACGACTATACGTCTATACTATTACGACTATACGTCCACATAACTGTTAAGAATAATTTATTTCCTATACAACAAATAGATGAATTTAATAAACAAATACTTGGATTGAAAAATAATATAGCAGAGGGGGCTCAGTTGATTAAAATGGGGAATGTTCTACGTATATAAATATATGGGTGGGATTGATTTGATGTTTTTACTTTTGTATCTCTAAAAATCATTAACAACCAAATCAAAATCAAAATAACAATATGTCTTATTTAAAAATGTGAAAACCGTTAACATGTTATAGGTATTTTACATTTAGAACTTGAGATAAATTTAAAAAGTATCCATATGAACGATCCAGGTTTTAATAAATCGAGATAGTATTTCTTTTATTATGTACACATAATTTATTTGTATTGTAATATTTTACACTTGTGAACGCATGTGTTCTTAGCATTATAATTGGGATAAGTTGAAGGGTCGTGTTGAAATATTTTCTTTTTTTGAAAGAGGTACTTCGTTCTCTTTCCGTTTCATTCCTAATTCAACACTGTTCCGTTTAATATTATATATATATATAATATATACATAACATACATATAGTAGATGTTATTATAGTATAAACCCGTAAAGTGTACTCGTATGTAAACTAGACAGAGAAACATTGTTTACCGAGTACCAACAATGTGTTTTTTTTTTAAGCATTTGGAAATATTATATTCACATACATATAAGATATAAGTAACTATTTTTTTATTTATTTTATTTTTTAAAATTCATCTATGCGTTTTAAAGTTTAAACTGTGTTCGAAAGTTAACCAGAGCAAACATATCATTATTAATGGAAGACATTAGATCGGTAGATTAAGGATTTGGTGATGATAAGGATATAAGATGACGAGGTTGTGTTAATAAATGAGTACGGAAGCGTAAAAACTAAAAAGTATATACAGGTATATAATATCGATATAAGAATGGGTAGGATCGAGTTCAGTTCAGTGATTAATATTAATACGATATTATATACGATTATATGTATATGCGAAGAAAAGACACTTAATTAGTATAAATGATAATGGGAGCATTTCATTCGGTAACAAAAGACCATTTAAACTATACGACCAGGTAATCCTGTGGAATAAAAATAAATATTAAGGCGTTAATGCCGTTAATATTATAATATATAGGTAGCTATTAACCTTGAGTATACTTGAAATATACCGTGGACGTTCGTCCCTTTTAATCCGGGTTTGAGTAAAAAACAATTGAAAACAAAATATTAGTACGGGGGCTACGATCGATTTTTGTGTAAACGTGAAAATTACCGAGTCGGTACCGACCATGTGCGGTATTGACACGCTTTCGATTTAAACAGGCAGAATGAGAACGCCTGAATGCATTTGCCATGCATATACTATATGCTTTTATATATAATTCTACTGTACGTGTATATATATTATATTAGGTCCCCGCGCGTTCCTATACACACCAACATGATCACACATGTTCGTTTCGCTCTCTATACGCTTTTGTTCAGATTGTGGCGCCAGCTTTTCAAAAGTTTCCGGGATAATAGTAGTGCACTCACACCGCAATATATTATTGACGAAAAGAACATAATATAACGGACCTTGGCGTAAAAGTAATTCAACTGCTGTTCGAGTTCGATAAAACTGAAAAAAAAACATTAAAAAAGAAAAAAAAAACTAGAGAACAAATCTTTATGGAATTCTCTCAGTGTTGTTTAAAAATCTAACCTTTAGTCAAGCTCAAGTTCTCGAGCACTTCAGTACTACGTCAGACGTCTACTCTTTTGGATAGATCGGATTACTGCGTTGCTGTAATCAGTATTTTGTTATTACTAATATATATAAGCTAATAAAAAAAATAAATAAAAATCTATATGTGTGTGTGTGTGTGTGTGTGTGAGTGTGTGTCTGCGTGTGCAGAGCCGTGGCTTGGTGAAACTGGCCCAGGCCAGGAGCGCAACGAAGAAGGGGGTGCAAAAAGAGTGTGTGAGTGTCACCACGTCACCCGATTTTCAAAATTTTGTTTTTAAAGGGTTGAAATCGGTAAAAATAATATATAAAAATGAATCCCTATTTACTGGGTATCCTCATCACGCGTGAACGGCTGGTTCTAAAAATTTAGCTAATTCTTTTTTTTTGTTGTTTGTTATTGTCAGGAGAAGGATTTTACGGAACAAAAATTAAGAAAATTAACCCTAAGGGGGTTAAAAGAGGTATATAGAAAATTAACCCTAAGGGGGTTAAAAGGGGTATAAATGGAAAAAATCCGGAGCCACTGGAGCTTTGTGGTATTAAATTTGGTCAATAGTTTCGTTTTATATAACAGAGGCATGAATCAGTATTCAGACTTGGCAATTCAGAAAGGCATTAGCGGCGATGATTCCGGGGTGAGCTTGTTTTATTTAATGAAAACCTATTTCGGTAAAAACGCCGATATCGACGAGTTATCACAGCACTGCAGGCGGCGCGAATCACGCGAACGGCGTACCGCGCGGCACTTAAATTTTCCGTTTCCGATATAAAATGCGACGTGCGGCCACGCGTTGCAGTGTGAATGTTCCGCCGCCGTGGCCGTGTGGTTGCGTGGCCGCCGTGATGGAACGACGACGACGTGGTCGCGCGCTGTGGACAGAACTCTGGATACCGCGGTCGCGGTCGTCCGTCTGGAGGTCGTTTAAAAAAACGACAGTTAAAAAAAAAAAATCTCTTTCCATGAATTCGTAAATAATTATCATTGGCTGCTCGTTTTTCCAACCGTTTCTGCCGACGCGGGGCTTCTGGTTTTCCCTTCCGTTTCAGTCTTCGTCGGTTCGCGAGTATGTGGTGGGCTTCTCCGATCGGGTCCGTGTTTTGAGATTTTTATGCCGACCGCCATAGTCTCGTTTCACTGTTTCTACAATTCCTTTCGCGGCGATGGTAATAGTATTTATCGACGAATAATCGCACGTCTCACGGCGGTCGCGTGGGTGGAACCAAATTATTTCGTCGCTAAAATACTACCGTACCATCGCGACATTCGGTGTTTCACGTATTTTTCGTATCGTATCGCCGCCGCCGTCGCGTCCGGTGCGCGAGTGTAATGGCCGTCGCCATCGGATTTTCAACGATTCCGTCGAGGCTCGGACGACGTCTAATCCAAGTCGGTAAAGGCTTCGAGTGTGCGTTTTTTGAAGTCGTCGTTTCGTATCGAATTCGCCGTCGCCCGGCTCGGCGATTTATGGTTTTTATTTTCGTGTTTCGCGAGTCACGACCACGGGTCGGATGGTAAAAATATAACACTATTATTCGTCGATAACGTTTCGCGTGACATTTTCCAATGTTTTTTGATCTGTTCGTTTAAACATTTCTTTGCGAGAAAACGCGATCGCTTAAAGCGGGCCAGCTACAATGGGTGCATCACATTCGTTCATTTTTGTATTGCGATGCCGCCACAAACAAATCTACATTCGAGGTAAGGTTTATTATTATAATAATAATATGATTTATTTGTATTTATTTAAATGCCAACTTATTAATATAAAGAAATCACGGAGAGCCGCTCGATTTGTTTATACGTTGCTCATGAATACTAGGCGGCAGTATTTACTATTTATAATTATTAGAGGTCGGATTTATATTCTCCTAAAATCCTTAAAATATGATGTTTTTATGTCGCTTAAAATAGGCAAAATATTCTTTTAATATTAAAAAAAAATCAAAATGTTCATTATGCCGATATTACCAAAATATTCTCTAACGTGTTGAATGTTCTCTAGCCCCTTAAATATGCTATTTTATGCAAAATACATTTTGTCCTATGAATTCTGTGTTTCATGTATATCTTTGTTTCGTTTAACTGCATACACTATAAATAAATATGTAAAATCATAAAAATCCGACCTCTATTTACAATCAACGATTTATAATTGTTCGGCGCATGAATATTATCGCGCGACGTATACACTCGATCGTCGCCGCCGCCGCCGCGAAACGTAGGTAAACAAACGCACCGTCGTCGGACAGATGGCAGTGGCGCGCGCGCCACGGAAAACAGATGATCGCGGAACGGCGGCGGCGACGATGGCTTACCGAGTCGAGTCTCACCAGTCGCTGCCGTCCGTCCGATATCGTTGTCAAGTGTTATTGTTGTTTTGTCCCGACGGCGACGTCGACTTTCCCGCAGGGATTTCAATAACGAAAATATAATATTATATTTAACACACACGTATGTGCACAGAGTAACATGTACTCGTCCGTATGCGCTCGTGCGTGCGCGCGAGTGTGCACGTACGCGTGTATTATAATATTATAATGTTTTCATGATATTATCGTGTCCATTGTAGGTAGTAGTCGCACGTCGTCGTTGAACGTTCGAGTCACGCCGTCGGCCGTTTTCGCAACAACTTCCGGACTTCTTCTTCGAATCCCCCGAGCCGTTGGTTTCCTGATCGAGTTATCTCTTCCGTCGCACCGTACGACTCGTCCAGACAATCGTAAGCGTTCTGTGTGTGCGAGTGTGTGTGTGTGTGTGGGTGCGTGTTGCAAGCTTGTGTGTATGTGTGTGTGTGTGAGTGTACGCGAACGCGCGCTTCCCGACTCGCGTCCGTGTCACTTCTCGCCTCGAGTGATGTCCAGA
The DNA here is from genome assembly GCA_948098885.1 of Drepanosiphum platanoidis. NCBI lineage: Eukaryota > Metazoa > Arthropoda > Insecta > Hemiptera > Aphididae > Drepanosiphum > Drepanosiphum platanoidis. Next base: position 21,182,171 of record OX402530.1, on the reverse strand, counting down.
AAATGAACTTGACGCCGTTTGACTACGATCAGTAGATCTATCGACTCTCCTACACAAGGTATGTAGTGTGGTACCGCGTCGATAGTCTTCCGTCTTATGTGTTTTCGCATTTATGTCTTCAAACTTTTGTGCATTTGCTGTGTACGTACCTTTAAGTATATGTTTTCACATATTTGTTGTTAGCCAGCATTGTGATTAATAGTCGTCTATTCATTGTTGTTTTCCTTAACGTTATCCCCTTCCGACACTGCAAATTCAATAGTTTTATTGATCCGCACAACACATTATTAACTGTATTATGTTATGTTTGTAATATCCGATTTTTCGGTTTAACAATATCAGTTAGATTGACATTGTCATGATGTACACAGGTTTCAAAATGTCGTTTATGGTGAAAAAGAAACGATACAAGTTCACAGTCAATCTCTGTCTGGAAGATTTAACAGCCGTGCCATTCGTCAATGCTGTGTTGTTTGCCAAAGTCCGTCTTCTCGATGGGGGAAACTTCAGTGATACATCGTCCAGGTAATGTTATATATTTTAATTAGATAAGTTGAGTTAGGTATAATTTTGTTATAAGTATGTTTTTATTTTTTACTTCCCTGTTTGCATGGATATCATTAATTATTGACTGTGATTGCTTCACTACACAGCAGTATATAGAAATAACTATTAATTATATTTTATAGATAGGTATATCACTTTACAATTTAAATTATTCTTAACAGTTCTTTTTTATTAGATACCCAAATTAAATGTTCTTACTTGTATTATATAGGTAGTTCTTTCATTAAATCAGTTTAAACATATATTTAAAATGTTTAGAAGTAGGTAGAATGTGGATGATCATTTGTTGTTGTGATATGGCTAAGTTGAATATCTATTGTGTACCTATTCATAAATGTAATCTGATGGCTAATTGGCTCACCAATCAGATTAATTTAAGATTATAATATGGTACTCAAAATGATGTAATTATTATCATATACAAAGGCTCAGTATTTACTATTTGTAATTTATTTTATATTTTTTCTGATAAGACTGTTGACATTGTTTGTTTTGTTATTTAATCATTAACTTGATCATTAATGTCAATTTATAATTAGCTGTATATATAATTTAAAAATTGATTTAATGATTTAATGAATTCATGAAACGTTTTTATTCATGAATTAAGATAACAAATTTGACAAATAATTAATACACAAATATATTCCCAATTTAATCGTAATTTTACTTAAATAAAAAAAAACAATCAACATAAGTAATTACAGATTTTTGTAGTATGCTTTAGTTTCAGATTGCTTATAAGATATAGAAGTTATTTATTTGATAATTACTTAATATGAATTAATAATTTATATTAATTCAAATCTGGTTTAATTCTACAAATAAATAAATATAAATATAAAAATTAATAAATATTAATTTTTGAGTAATTTATTCCAATGTTTAAATACAATTTAAATAGATGTCTACACATAAATTAAATAAATATTATTTTCTTTTAATCAAAGAAAATTGTTTTGCTTTTATTTTATACTTGTAGTATTTATTGTAGGTAGGTACTATTTTATATTTTGATAATATGGCAGTATAAAAACTGAAAATGTTCCATCTGATTTAGGTGAAATCATAAAAAATAACCCAATCATGTTTTTAACTTTAAGTTTGTTTGTATAGGTAATAGGTAATTATTTTTTCTTTTTTCCATTTGAATTTAATTTTAATATTTTGTTATTGGTATTTCAAAATTAATCACTTGTCTATCTATTGAGATAGAGATTCAAAACATAAATTATGATTTGATTGCACAAACCACAATAATTAAACTGGTTGTAGAATAGTTGAATAAATTGTTGGAAATATTCACGAGAAACGTAAAAACAGGGAAGAGGCTAATACTATTAAATCTAATCCCAGTGTTGACATAGGTATCATGTCATAGCTTTTAAATCAAAACCATTAAAATTACTTAAAACATTTACCATAAAATAATTTATCTATTTACTATAATTTTATATTTATAATTAATGAAAAATGATTAAGCAAATAAACATTAGTTACAACTAAATATAGTACTGTAGTTATTATGAATGTAAAACAATTGAATACTCAACTTTTCAAATATAGCATATACAAGTTGATTTAATTAGCATATATGCTTTAGACAATAAAGATAAATAAGATAATAATGATATCATATAATATCCTTATATCTGAGTCAGAAGTTATATTTGACATTGTTAGAAAATCTACTTAACAATTTTCATATAGATAGTCTATAATACAAAGTGCAATACTATGCATACTTATTTAATAGTCATCATATTATTTTTAGCATAATTAGAGTTTATTTAAATTCTATTTGATTTTTAAATAACTTTAACATTATTATTATTATTATTATCATAATTAAAAAGGGGTAAACACATTTTAAGTAACTATCCCTATTCCTTGGACACTTCAACATTTTTTAAACAGCTTTCTGTTCATTTATTAAGAATGATTATGAAACTTAAATTTTTAATGAAAGTCTATTATGTCAGCCACTACAAAGAATTGATGAATTATATTTACATTATTGTATAGAGATTATTTGATATAGATTTTAATTTAAAAAATGACTTGTATAGAACTAAAACATTATTAGATATTTTTGAATCTAAATATTCATAATCAATTTTGGCACTTAATTCTATTCAATTTTTTTATATTTTCTTTATAATTAACAATTTTAAATTCCTATAATATTATAACTACAATAAATTTAGATTTTTTACTTTATTACATACACTATTAATATAGTTGGGCCAAAAACATATATTGTGTATACTATATATATATATATATATATATATTATTTTACATTAAATTCTTTAAATGAAAACAAAATAGGTATTAGGTATTATTGTGATTAGTGAATATTATAGTGTATTATTTGCTTGCAAATTATTAATTAATGAGTAAATGGTGTTAACTTTTCAAAAATAATTATGATTTTGAAAAATGTTTTACCTAAGAGAGTAAGAACATAATATTTGATATTTATCTGTAGATAAGTAGATAAATTAACTTATATTGCCTCCTATTTTTAAATGCTCTATTTATTTCATTATAAACAATAATTTACTAAAATGTTTAAGTGCTCACAGTTTAAGGGAGTTTACAATGGATTAACATATTTTTCTGATTTATTTTATTACATACAATTTTAAATCTAAATTTCTTAGAGATATAATACAATTCATTTTGGAAAAACAGGAAATTTGATTCAAAAATGTTTTGTTATAATTTTTCTTAAGTGAAGTTGTTAGGTTTTAGCAAGACACTAATAAAATTAAAAAAAAAAAACAATTTATCAAATAACATTTTTTTTTGCATTTAAATCATGTACTCGTACTGCCAATCAAGTTTTTAATTGGTATATTCAAAAATATATATTTCATACACCGAATATTTTGTATCGGTTTAAAGACATGTACTGTTGAATATAAAACAAAATTTAAATAACAACTACAAAACATAGTTTTTAATTTATAAACAAATTAAGTTTTTGTAAGTTAGTTACTTCAGTATAAAATATGTTATACCTAAATAAACATTTTTTATATAATTTACAAAGAAAACTAATAATATATTTCTTTAAATTAATAATAATAGATTTGATTCTTATTTTGGTCAATTAATATAAAATAATAATATATGACACTTACACTATTAAATCTAACCCCTATATTGATATATCCTGCTCAGGTGCCAATCAAAAAAACGTAGCTACCCTAAATGTGAATGTGCATTTTTCCATTTTATTTTGGCTGGATCAACAATTTATCATTTAATGTAGATGTTGTTTTTTAAAAAAAATTAATTTTTAAACCATCTAATCTAATATTATTATATTAAATATTTTTAATAATTATTTCCTGACCTTATATTTAATATGTTCTATTGGTAATAGCAGCAGACATTTTTCAATACTCTGCATGTGTGTATTTATGCAGTATAAATACCATAAGTTATAAAATTAATTTTTCTATTAATATAAGTATGATTATTTTTATATTTTGTATTACATTGATTATAGTCCATATAGTAATTTAAAATTTTTTTTAAAGTTTAGTTGTATATGGATAAGTTAAATACAACTTCTATAATACTCTGATCTCTTTGCCTTAAATGTGTTTTCTTTAAAAATAACATTAAAACTTATAATTTTAATCTTATTTTAATCGTAGAGTTGCCTATTAAGTTTATTGGAGGTAAATTGTTGTATACCTTACAGAATTCTGTTGAAAACTCGTTTATGCATGAATGTATGTTTATCTCAATATTTATAAGAAAACATTATTATAGGTACCAATTATAATCTATATAGTCAATACTATTTTAATGAAACCCATTTCCCATAGCTTTCTTTAGTCTACTAAATATCTACCATTTGTAACAAAATATTAATTGTATTTATTATATGTTTTTATAACACTATGGCTATAGCTATGATAATCCCATATGTGTTTTTTATGTGTATGAATACATAGAGCTATCATTAGTGACGGAAAATTAGCTACTCCGTACATTTTCGATTATAAAATATAATGTGAGGCAAATGTTTTTGAACTTAACCGGGTCCCATTTGTGTCTGTGAGTATGGAAATAATTTCAAACGTACGTTTAATTAAGTCGTTAAGCAACAAACAATCATGTTCTAGTTACATATCTATATATGCAGCTGAGTATACCATGTGACAATTAACAGTCTATCTACGCATTTTTTTTTTTTATGATTATGACTAAATTTTTAGATCGTTTGTATGACGCTAAACTTGTGTTTGTTTTACTTAACTATTTTTTAATTGATGTGGGAATTGATTTCATAATTTCAACGACAATGTATAATAAAATTATGCCCTATCAATATTGAAATAAAAAATATTGACATTTTTCGTCCAAAATAATATCGTTAATAATAAATTGACCCTAAAATTTATATTTATAACTTTAAATTTAAGTTGGTACATTATAAAATGTAATTTGTACAACATATCTAATGAGCTAACATAAGTTTTATTATCTAACAAGTTTTTGTCTGTCGATTCGATCCAAAAAACAAATTTATCACGTGTATTTTCTATGTTGATTTATTGCGAAGTAACTGTCTTTTTCACAAAAACGTATATAGCCCGCAGCATATAAAACTATCATGACAACTTGGAAGTATATAAATGTATTATACAAAGCCGCATGTAATGTATTAGAGTAATGTCGAAAGCGTATTAATGTTTGTAAATGTTTGAAACTTACGTGCGATATCGATTACGACTTTACAACACATCTTTAATCTTCATAATAACGCACACCGTTGTTTTCTTATATTGCTTGCGTTTACGTGGGTATTTATTGTGTAATCTCGAGGTTCTATACATTCGGGGCAGTAACTTAACTGAGGTTTCTTTTTTCTTCTAAATAAATTATACGTGTGGCGACGGCGGACTCGTGATGCATTTATATTTTGAAGTATTTATTCGCGTGCGAATAAGCAGTTTTTTTATGCACGACAGCTGTGTTTAAATTAAAACACGTAAATTGGGATTAATGGCGTTTAATTTATACTACGTGAGCGATATGCACACGCATATAATATGTATATAATATATCCGGGGTCTTCATGTTGGTGTACTGTCGATGCGATTGAAATTTACTCGTGGAGGAAACGTGCAATTTATTAAAATATGTATATCCGCGAGCGCGCGCACGGGCACATGGGATTGTCTATCTCCGTATTCGCTCCCGGGTCTAGGCCAAACGCCAGTCATGGATCATAATTATTATTGCAAACGAATAGTAATTACTGTTGTGTACGAAAAATACATTTTTCTCCTCCAACTCATCTTCCAAATCGAACGTGTCGATCGCTCGACATTATACCGCGCAAATGTATAATACTCGTGTATAGTGACGACATGTAAAAAATGTACACGGTACAATGGCAATAATTATTTGATAATCACAATAATAAAAATAGGTACCTCATCGTAATGATAATAATAGTGTATTAATCGATATTTTCCTTCCACTTCTTCTTCGCGTTCGTCACCGTCGCCTATTGTCTCTAGATCGTTATTTTTTGTAGCTTTTACACGCCAAAACACTGCCGTCACAGCTGGCGAAATAATTAATGCTCGCCTCGTATTAAAAAAGCGTGTGCGACAGGAGCGGCAGGTGAGCGCGCGACGAAGTAGGTTCGCTGCACTAACTATTATGTGGGTGCTGTTAGTCTCGGTAATGTACATATATATACGCACACACACTCGCATTCGCGCACACGTTTATCAGACCTACGCGAGTCTTTCGAAAACAATTAATATAATATACATTTCGTATGTCGGAAGAGTTAATTTTCTAACATTACAGTCTCGTGCGTGTACCCAATAGATGCGTATAATATAGAGTAGGCACGTGTATAATAAATTAAACGACGTTTTAATTATCGTCACTATATGTATGTATGTATGTATGTATGTATGTATGTATGTATGTATGTATATACAGGGTCTTTCAAGCTGTATGATGCGACGGTTAGTGTAATAGTGCGTTTGATATCAGTTTGTGCACATCGCGGTTTGCCGTATTTGTATACGAATATTATACGTTAGTAATTCGCGTGGTTCCGGCCACACAAATTTATCTTGTTTGAATAATTCAATAATTCACCCGATATTCGATGTGTAGACTATAATTTTTCATATCATTTCCTAGATATAAACTTTATCGATAGTCTTTGTGCATATAGGATTTGAAAAATTCCGTATATTATAGGTGCCATGTGCGAGCGTCGATATACTATGATGACTATTAGATGATGTTATTGAATACGGTGTAGCGCATTTTGTAAGCTAAACAGTGTATAATATTATAACAAGACGTATATAAAATATTATATTAAAAACGAACGGGCTTCTTGCGTTTTTATTTTCCGTTTGTCCGAATGTACTCGTATGTATTCGTACCGAATGTACTATATATAAAGAACTAATTGGTTGTGCGTGTGTATATGTGAGTGTAGGTTTTGATGGAACTTTGCAGTGGCTGTTTATAATATATTTATATAGGTAGTGTTCTATTAATGGAAAGTACGAAACTATACTTGAAAATTATGGTCGAATATTGATTATAACATGGATGTGTATGTATGGTAGAGGTATAATATGTGTGAACGTTGGAGTAATACGCGTATACGAGTACGTCACGCCGAAAGGAATAAAAATATGAGATAATATTATATATAGTATTGGCACGTCGAATAACGATTTTCGTTCGATAAAATAAGTTTCCTTGAATTAAAGAAAATATCGAAGGTTGTTTTCCTTCTTTTAGATTACGCGCATTTTACGGCAAACGTATAATATACTATATATATAGTGTTTATAAAGTATTTCTTTTGGCTTTTTTTTCTCACGTTTTCAAAAGCAAACACTAATATTTTATTATTATTATTATTATTATTTTCTACACGGATCGAGTTTTTTAGACAGCATAGCTTGAATTCTGATATACATTGCGTAGATTATAATAATTGTTTTCGAACAAACTTTACGTGCATTCGATTTTGTAAACAGTCGATTATACTTATATTATATAGGTAATATATCATATTGAAAAAAGAATAACCACAAAACAAATTAAAAAATAAAAACCTATGCAATATATTATTTTACGTGTAGGTGTAGGTGCAGATAATATTAGAGACGGAATATATAAAATTGTTGCCGCTCGTTGCCACAGTTACAACTCACAATAAAAGTACGCTATATATAACCCAATAATACGTATTAATAATGTACTATGAAACACCGTGGTATAGCGTATTGTAGCCAATGTATATTGTTTAAAATTAAAAAGAAAAAAAATTGATTTTTTATCGGACGTGCATTTGAATCGATCGCGTTTTACTCTGACAGCGGTTTTGAACATCTTATAGCTGCAGCACATTATTATCATCGGAAACCGTTTCCGTCCATTCAATTTCAATTTATTAATACATGCAGTCAAACAATTCGATCGTCCAAACGGTATTAAATCGCTTTTGTGTTAAACATTTTTTTTTAAACTTTTTTTCTCATGTTGTACTCGTGTGTCAGAATTATTGAGATTATGTTCCGTAGTGCGGCAATACGATTTGTTGTAGAACAATGCTTTTTACTCGACATAAATGTGCTACTCTAGGTATCAGTTACGAGACAAACAAGACAATAAATAATTACACTTGGATACAAGTTACGTTATGATACTTCTCATATAGTATGTTATCATTGTTTTTCTTGAAAAAAAATACATACATATTCGTACTTATATAAATATATATATATATCGCGTCTTAATATGTGTATCTCGAATATATGTGCACGCGAACGTCCATATACCTATACATATACACACACACGTATTAGATAATTTAATTCTTTTATCATCTAATTCGAATCGTTATAGATGCTAGTGTAAAATTAGGTACAAGGCAGTGGCGGTTTTTCTTGTAATTCTAATATTTTATTACTGTTTTTAATATAAACTTTTTATATAATTACAATATTATCATAAGCTGAATAATATATTTGGCGGTACTAGAATTTTATTTGATACAAACATATAAGTTATGGAAAAAAAGGGTCGGACATATAGTATTTTATGAAACTATTAATCATTCTTAATATTATAAAAATATAATACTCGTCATAGGTTTAATAAATAACTATGAAAAACATTATGCAGAAAAACATTTAACTTTTAAGTTCAAGGTCAGATTAGTAAAAAGGGAATTTTTTTTTTTTTTTGATAATCCGCCTTCTTGAACAACCCTTGAATCCGCTACTGGTACTAGGTTATAGTGAGGTAACTGTATTTAATGATAGCTGTTAGTAGTGTTATTATTTTGTTTAGTTTGAAACAATTCCGTTGCGTTTAACGTGTGTGATTATAGATATACCTCCAAAATCATTTGATTCGTCCTTGGCGGTGGTGTGTGTGTGGTATAAGTTTGTTTCGTAGTTTTTTACACATCAAACAAAAAGTAGTATTAATAAGTAAAAAAAAAAAAATGACATTGACCACAATATACATATAATTAGGTATACCTACTGTACTGCCTATTTCTGTATTCATTTTTAACGGGCATAGACTTATAATACACTACTTATGAAATATAATTTACAGAAACCACGCATATACTACTATAATACATGTAATATGTGAATTATTATACACACCATAACTAGAACGAATACATTTGTAACGCTTCGGGGTTGGGGGAGGAACAACATTTAGAGAGAAAAAAATATTTACCGGTCTCTATTATTAATGTAGATGTACGAATGGACATATTGAATAACCATAGTGAAATTTTTCAATAACGATCATAATATTATTGTTTATGTTATTGTGTATACAAATTTTATCGTAAGGATTCGTAATTCAATTTATACGCGTGTTTATCGGTTTACCTGTTATTATAACGAGATAAATGTATTATTCATTATATGTAAATATACGGTGCTAAAGATTTACGCGACCGACGTCATTATTGTTTAACACGACGTTAATTCGCCTTGCCGCCGACGCTTTCCGAGTTAGATGACGTTTTGTTTCTGACCGAAATCGTCGAATTATTTTAATCATAGTGACAAACAATACGCATTATACATACAATGTACACTGGGCATAATAATATTGTATCGCGTGTGATTACGCGAGGATAAAGCACATATTGTGTATTATTATTACAATATATATTACTAGTTGCTGTGAATATATGAATATGTTGGTTATCGGTTATGATGAAATCCAAGACCTTGTGGTACAACTTTTCGTAGTTATAACTGATATTTTTAGTGATGACTGATATGCTAAAGCCTTCTTCTGTAGGAGTGTGCTGAGGGCACTTCAAATTAATTTCTATACAATTACTAAAAGTGATAAAAAGTCGTCGATAATTATTAAATTCGTTAAAATTTATGCTCTGCACTCCACAGGGTGATATAGTATTGATAATTTATGATGATTATTATTCCTAGAAATAAATCAAATGGCACTACTTATTGAATTTGGATGGTTCAAACTTTTCGTGAGAACATGCTAAAAAGTTTAAAACTTAAAATCTCTGTCAAAATATCTGTTGCTCGAACGAATTTGAATAAAATATTTTTCGTCCAAAAGAGACGTGATTTTACCATATTTTCCCTCTTACACTGTTGTTTATTTGATCGAAACTTGATTCTTTTCAACCGCCGGTAAAATATGTAAATTGTAATTGTAATTGAGACTATAATCTGCAATTACTTCGATCGCCTTCGGTACAGGTGTGTATAGTTCAGTGGTAACTCGATATCGGTTTGCAAGAAATAACAATATTTTCGTTGTTTTTTTTTTAAACGGAAAATAATTGCGTATTATTTATTACCTATCGTGTTATTATTTTAATTGTTGGCGTGTTGTCGACGTTGTCGAAAATCATCTTGTGGATTCGAATTTCACTTAAAACTTTATGCCACAACTAATACTTTTAAATGGATTCACTTGTTCGGCTAATCTAATTACACCTGCATAGTAGTCGTTCAAATGAAAACTTATGTGTTTTGTTATTGTTTCATGCCCCCGAGCATCGTTTGATTCGTTTATATAAACGAATACGTGTCGCAAGTAAATCGCTTTAAATATTCATCGCGTTTTCAAGTATATTTAGAAAAAATATTACGCTAATCTCGCGATGTCTTATAAGATGAATGGAAATTCTATAGAGCCCAACAGAGTAGCGTATATTATCTATATCGACTATATCATTAGTGCGTGCGTATTATATTTTTATATATTATATTCGTTTAGAGATAATATAGCCGCTATAAATCATTTTCCTACGACGACGTGTCGATTAAATTTCTCGCAGAAAAAACATTCGCCAGTCGAATTTTTCGTACCACAGAGTTTTATGAAGTACGTATATATGTTTTTCGCTGTATACATAGCAAATATATTAATCCGTCTTTCCCCATCGCCACAATATTATCGACTGCATAATATTATAAAACGTAACATGATTTATATATATATATATATATATATATATATATATATATTTATTTATATGTATGAAATATATCGTGTCATAATAATAACGGACAACGGCTTATAAATATTGATTGAATACGGTGGTGCTGTTATAGGATTTGATTTATTTTTCGATTTCTTTCTTTGCTGGAAACCGTCCAAACAGTCGAAATCCTTATCCATAATGAATACGGTTTTTTCCTCCTGACGGATAGCAGCCAATTTTGTTGGCGCTAAATTCCTTTCGTCGTCTCCTCAACTAAAGCGTCACTACTGCTGCAGTACATGATGTGTGTAAGCGTACGGCGCGCGTATAGGTACAAAGCGTAAATATATTTCGTACAGCCGGGAAGCCAACAAACGAGAAACATATGTGTGTCTTGCCGTGCACGGTTTTGTGGAATGTCTGCTGGCCGGAAAGTATAATATGGTAGCGTTCTGTCAAACACGTTTCAAGTGACTGATTTGAAGAAAAAATAAACGTGTATTTATAGTCGCACAGTAGAATAATGTACAAAAAATAGCGCACGCGCAATAACGCAGGTCGGAAGTTTTTCTCGTTGCAGCGATGGGCAGGGAGTTGTGACAGGTACACACGACGAAAAAGAAATCGGGTACATCAATATTTATCTTGCTCAGTGTGTTTTATAAATACTAATTAATGCGATTCCCCCCCCCCCCCCGTATTACGCGTTCTCTTATTTACAAGCTTTTTTTTTCTAATAATTCTTTCATCGCGCGTGTAAAAGTTTTAATCTAATAAATAATAATGTATGTTCAGAGATTACATAGAGAGTAAATCAGTCCAATATTTATATACTTACCCAATATATAATATATATGTATATATATCGTTATACGACAGCGTACAGTTGGAAGATTGAACTTTTTGTTGTTGTTTAAGTGCGATAAAAGAATAGCCATCCATGCGTATTCGGTGTATTCGTATTCTTATATATTGAAAGTTGGATAATTATATTATTCGGGCAAAATCGTTTTCGTGAAAAATATAAACATATTACCAGTGATGATTGCAAAGTCAATGATCCAATTCGTTTGCCAAATGTCTGTTTTAAAGTTTTCACATGACCGACTGCTGCTCACAGCTGCACTCCGGTATAATTGCCAAGTGTCTAATGTTTGCGATGTATATAATATGAAAAAAAAATGTTTCTTTATATATACATATTATAATATGGAGTCATTCGAAATTAACATAACAGTTCTCAGTTATCTGTCATCCTGTTTATAACGATAAATTTTAATATATACATTATGTGTCAGTAATTTTATTGTTTTTATTAATCGTCGTGTTCGTCGATGTGTTATAGGGAGGAGGTTCGAGATCACACGGTCCGATGGGGCTCTAAATTCGAGTTCATGTGCAAGATGAGCGCCAATGCGTCCACCGGAATATTGGACCCGTGTAACCTTCGGATATCCGTTCGAAAGGTCCGTATATAAAAATGTTTGTGCCATCATTAACAATAGGAAAAACGAAATAATAAATATTCTAACCGTGCGCGGTGTAGGAATCGAAAGGCGGTCGCAGTTTTCAAAAACTCGGGTTTACCGACGTCAACTTGGCTGAACTAGCCGGAGCTGGACTTAGCTCCAGGCGCTGCTTGCTGGAAGGGTATGACACCCGGCACCATCGGCAAGACAACTCCATGCTCCGAATATCCGTCTCCATGAACATGTTGGCCGGTGACATACTGTTCAAGGCGTAAGTTTAAATTGCTCTTATAGCTCTTATAGCTCTTATAGGGTTGTCGGATGACGCCTTCATAATTCGGCGGGTGCATGCGTTACGATCGATAGTCATCACTGTCCTCGTTGGGTCCGTTATAATTTTTTCATTTTCGTTTTGTAAAAACGCTTTTTTTGCAGGCCGACGCCCACGTTAAACCAAAAACCCATCGCCAACGGTGATATTCCGCAACGCGAAGACACCGAATACCCCAGCAGCGGATTCGGCAGTTTGCCGAACAAACGGTCATTGTTTCCATCAGGTATTACATAAGATTATTTATTATCATGAACTCACCAGTGGACGATAAATCGATAACCTCTGCGATCTGTTTGCGTGGATTTTTTTGTTTATTTGTATTATTGTGTCAACGTTTTTTTAAAGTTATTGGGTTTACCCGAGAAAAGTCAACCTTCCCTCAGATTTATTTTTTATTCCAAGCATAGCGGATTTATTAATGGTTATATACGTATATATGTATTATGTATATAATATACTGTTATAATGACTTGGGGGTTTTTATTCGTCTCGGCTTACGTTTTTCGGTGACAATAAAAAAGTTTACACATCTGCAGTAGTATATCTCTGTATGTTTCGTTGTTTGATATTTTCAATTCTGATCGTATTTTATAGAGGTCATTTTTTTTTTTGTTAATCTCCATGTACTGTTTATTTTTCTAATTAATCTTCATGTACAGTTTTGCTAATAGCATAAAAATAAGGTCGACAATGATGGTAGAGAATTGAGAGCATTTGTTTTTTTTTTACGAAATTTTTACTGTTTCTGTTAAATCGAGTTCCACTAAAAATCATTCTTCCAATATTGATAAAATGATAACTATTGCGTTAAATTTAGAATAATTTAATACACTACTTTCCTGCGTCGAAGTGAGACGTATGCTCAATACATACGAATCGCCGTCTACCTTTCTTAATTCGAATTTCTTATACAACCTGTGAAAAACTGGTTACGAGTAATATCAATGAAGAGGTTAGATACTTATGGTTATGTCTTGGTGGGAGGGCTGTCTTCACATTAATAGTCGTTTACGCGATGTTTTTATTTTCGAACAACTACGTGTTGTTCCAATACGAGAAGATGTGGGTATACGAGTATTGTTAAATCGATTTCGTTTTTTTTTCCACTCGAATTTGAATTTTTTCGCATATTGCATGTATAATATTATATTCAAAGTTAAATGTGAATCACTGACCTACATCCGGGATGATGCTCTTTATTTGTTTTATTTATTAAAATCCGGGTCTTTTTTTTTTTTAATAATTTCATCGTGTCTAATGGTTTTGTCGAATTTTTTTAAAGATGAGAATAATCATGGAAAACGGGAGATCGCATTGTTAACTGGAATTATAAAATAACGTTTGTGTGACCGAAAACGTTTCTGGCTCATTATTATTAATGAAATTCCGGGTAAAATTCCATTTGGCCAACTTTTTTTGCATTTCGACGGTCAAAAAAAGTGTATAGGAAACCATGTCGCGTAATTACCTTTTTAAAAATAAACACAAATGTTTTTCTCCAATTCCTTTGTTTCGAAAAGAAAAAACATTCCGTACATTTCGAACGAATACTACCGATACGATTTCTAGAACAACAAATAATTTGTAAGATTTTTTTTATTTTCAAAAAATATTATAACAATAAAATGTTTGTTATTATTATGTTAATGGAAATGCTAAATTTAAAAGTTTACATTTGATATCCTGTAGGGTTGAAAATTGAAATGGGAGTTTTTTTATCGAGATATCTGCTGCTTGAATACTAAAATATTATTCAATACAGAACATCGCTTTAACAAAAACACATTTGGTTGTGATGTTGAAGTTTGAAATTAAAAAAGGCCGGATACATTATGTGTAGAAGTGGGCGGACGGGTATTTGAACAATGATGAATCGATTGTTCGTTCATTAAACAATTCTTACAATTAGTGAAGCTTGGTTTATTATAATATGAAGTATTTAAGTGCTCGTAAAAATCTGATAATAAATTGACACGTTCGGTATGTATTTTGTATGTTATATTAAGTTCAATTTGTTTATATTAAAATTGCTAAGAGCTATTAACCCAAATTAAATTACAATTTACACTCAACAATGCGGACAATTTTATGTTGAAAAGATTTCAATTTACTAATAAAATTATTATTTTTCAAATGATAAAAAAACAGGAAAATCGACTCCTTAAACAAAACGCATAGATGTGAACACAACACGTACACTACTATAATGGCTCTATAAACATTTATTTATTAATATTTTTTGTAAATTTTTCAATACATTGGAAAATTCGAAAGACGATCTTTTTTTTTCATATATATTTTTTAAACAAAAGTCGCAATTGAATTATTATGAGACGGCGTGGAACTTTTGAAACTATTTTTACTGAGGTTTGGGAGGAATTTCGCGCTGATTATTAGAGTAGCGTCATTTTAAAACTGAAACGTTGATCTTTTGTAAACGGTTTTCTCGTCGAATGAAATCATCCTATAATTACGGTTGTTTACACATTGCGTTTTCGTTTATTGTTTGTAACCCGTTTTTTAACAGCCCATATACTATGTACCAGTTAAATATCGTGCTGGATAACTCGTGTTTTCACAGACATTCCATCCATGGGCATAGAAAAACACGACGCCGAATCAAATCAAAATCATTCGGAACAACTTGAAGACGACGCGACGGTTCACGATAACACGGCGCCCGTCGCGAATCACGTGACTAACTCGAGTGGACATTCCCGAAACTCTTCGAACACCAGCAAAGGTTCTAGTTCTCACAACTCACATTCGAGACACAGCAGTTCTGGCGAGAGTGGTCACGTTCGGTAACATAAATCAATTTATTATACGCATAATTTTATGTTGGCATACAATTTAGTCTATTAGGTGTGTTATTACATTTGAATACTATACACACTCGTACACAACCATTATATATGTATATATTGATTAAATGCTCGCTGTTATGATCGTCAAAAGCACAAATATCTCGTCGCCTTACTGTATATATTATGTGTTATGTACAGTAGTGGTGCGGGACTAAAAAGTCAAAGGCGAATACAGGAGGCTGTGGCAATTTTTATGTTAAAAGAGAAATTAATAAATAATTTATACATCTAAGCAAACGATAATAAGGAAAATTGGGGTAACATTGTTCCACATTGTCTCTTTAATTTCTCCGTTTCCAGCATGCTTGGACTGCATTTTCTCCCTCCGCGTATACCCGTATTTTACAAAAAGAATTTATACACATTGTTGCCCATAGACAAGGGAATAGAGCGGGACCCACTGCCTCTTAGACTTGGAGTAACACAGTGATAAGCATGCTTATGTATGGGAAACATATATGATTTACAAAATTTACTTTTCTATAAAAGTAGAATTTATTAATTGTTTACTCTCCTCTTAGAGTTTTTAATTGAGCTAAAAACGGTTCGCCTAATATCTTGTAAATGTAATTGGGATGTTCGATTTGTACACGTTATGAGACATATTATTATGAGCATTCGATTTATTAAGTTTTGATTCGGTAAAAATATAGCCGATTCTCTCGCTGTGGGACGCGTTCCCACACAGTTTTTATTATTTACTATGGTTCGATCTAGCGTACATATATTCGCATCGTGCATATAACTGCATGTCGCCGCGTATCGTTTTCCGCGTGGGATCCATTCATCGCGTGCGCGGCTTGGTTTTTATTCTCTCACTTTATACATATTACATCGTATCTATTTATTTTTTATTTTTTTTTTTACAATATACGCGCGTATAAATTATTTGACATCGCGCATTCTATACGAGTATTTGGTATGTACATAGTGTGCCCGCCCGATTATGCAGAAATAATAATAATCCGGGTTCGGATTTTATAGCGTTACAGATTACGAAAATAATATGTACGAATTCAATAAATTATAAAAAATTTCCATCTTTTTTATAGTCTAAAAATAAAAAATAAAATTGTTGGCGTACCCGTATTACGGTTAATGATTATTTATTGTAAAAACTATGCGGATACCTCCTAGACGCGTTAATAACGTTGAATCTGAAGAACTACCGAATTATAAAAACGAAAATCAAATTAAAAGATAATTTTGTTCGTAAAACTATATATTTTTTTGCATTATACTTAAAAAATAGTGCACTTTACGTGATTAATAATGCTCTCTTTGGTTTAAACGTATGAAATGATCGCGCGAAATTTACGGGTTTCCTAACAACGTCGAACGACGGAGAATAAGAAATGCACGTCTCATTCTGCTGAAATTCGCCATAAATCAACGTGAATCAAACCGAAAAAGCCGAAACGCGAGCTTTTTAATCTCGAAAACGGTTTGACAATGCGCGATGCAAAAAAAAACGTCGTATTTCAATATTTTCCCCACATCACTCGTGCCACGTAGGCGTTTAATAATAATTGCTGCCCTCTCGGTTTTACGAAAATAAGCTATAAAATCCGATCCTCCCGGCAATAACGTTAATATTAATATTAATAGTATCGTGACGGACCGCTGTGGTCCGTCGCCCGCGCCGCCGTTCGTCTAAGATATCGTCGTAATCATCAGGGCCGGCGCTACGTTTTGCGAGGCCCTGGGCAAAACTTATTTAACCGTAGTCACACATTATAGGCCATAGGTGTAAATTAAAGTCGAAAAATGATCAAAACAATGTATGTCCCAAATTTTAGGGCGCGAGGCCCGTCGTTTTGCCTCCCCCAAACCTGCCCCGGCCCCGGTCGTAATAATATACGTGTATACGTACATAACATACGTGCGATATAATATATACGCGACGCTCGACTGGGACGAAAACACTACAACACGTCTTGTGATCAGGTCGCCGTCTTGGCCCGTGTGGTCTCCCGCCCTGTCGCCGCCACCGGCCACCCCGCCGCCGTCGCCGCCGCAGCAGCCGCAGTCGCAGCAGCCGCAGCAGCCTCCCACCACGCCCCTGTGGAGCAGCCCTCGGTCCAGGTTCTGGTCGCTGCGCCAGGCCAAGCAGCAGCAACAGCCGTCGCCTCAAGTGTGCACGCACCAGGACGCGTTCCGGACGCCCGAGTGCGGCAACAAGCACGCCGGCGGGTTCCGGTTTCCGCCGTGGTCCGGACCGTCTCCCCGGACCAACTCGTCGCCCGGCCTGTTGCCCCTGACCCCAGACTCCCCTAGGTAACACGCGCGGGCGTGCCCGCTGCCCCCCCCCCCCCTCCGCCGCACCCGCTTTAACAACGTACACACGCCGTCATCACTCGCCCCCCGTCCCGTCTTCTTTCGCTGCTCCGTTAACACGCGCTCGAGTAATAACAAACGCCTCGCCGTCGGCTTTTCACTAACCTTTTCTTCTTCTTCACTTCATCGTCTTCTTCTTCTTCTCGGTGGTGAGATATATAGATATATATATATATATATATATAAGGTTGAAGGGGAGGTCGAGGGGTTTGTTTAAACCTTCTTTGAGATATTATAATTTTCGCTCGTTCGATGATAAATTATCGCGGTTTCGTTAATAAACGTTTAGATTGGATTACGAAAATACAAGTACCCGCCGAGTTCCACTCTCTTGAAAAACCACTTATCTTTTTCTTTATCGCAAAATTATTAACCACTCTGTAATGCCAACACGACACCGTATTTAGTGTTTATAGTCCTAATCTTTTTTATTTTCGGTGAACGGGACTGTGGAAATAATATGTGTTTAACGATTATTTGGATTCCGGCGAGATTAAATGGATTAGCTATGCTGTCTGTTCGTCGTGCAACTGTCGTGATAGTAGACAACGGAGTTTTAAATGAACTTAGTTGAAAAACGTCGGGTTCATGTTGATGTTGATGATAGATATTTTAATGTATAATTTATCATATTTACATTATTTAATACTGCAAAACTTAAATTAATTTTGAATTTTTTTAGACCCCATTCCTCCCCTCACCCTAAAAAAATAAACAAATCTTTTTTTATGAAATTGCTTCTTTTTCTTCTTCTTTGACTTCTTCGTCTCGCGTATTGTATTGTGCTGTAATAGAATGCGTAACGACAAAGAGATAATCACAATGCGACATTTTAACAAACGCTGCCGCGAACCATATTTTACGCACAGACTTCTTTTTAATATTTATCTGATAATAATATAATATATATTATGACGATAACCTCATATTGTGTTTTTTCAAATTTTGCTCGTCTGGCGGCCTCGATTTCTACACCAAATATTGAGATAGGACGAGAATAAAAGATTTATTTCTACCTATTATTTGTTTCTACCTTTGTCAGAAATTATTATTATTTTATATATATATATATATATATATATATATATACGTATATATTGATAGTCTATGGGGTGACGACTATTTGCCATTGCATTGGGCGAGGGTGGCTGAACTATTTCGATCGTTATATACTTTGAAAGTATATTTTTCATTTAAAGACCTATTTCCTTAAAAACATTTTATTTTTTATTTTTGAAAATCTACAAGGTTATTTTGCATACTCGTCACACTTGTATTAAACTCTGAATACCTTATAATAAATGAAAATATGTACTAGGAGCATATAATTGTCGGAATAAACACGGTGAAACTGTTTTACTTAATAAACTGGTCAACAAATTATATTACACGAACGTTTGACTCTCGCGAACGAGAATGTTTATTTAGATAAAAATCGTCGGCGATATATTGACTACTTATCTACTATACAAATAAGTTCTAATTATAACGAGGGATGGACTTTGGGAATCGTCAGCTCCGACCGTTTGTCAGTCCCCGGTATAGGGTATCTACGAAAGTACACCATAATAATAATTATAACTTTCACGTCCAAACCCGTCGCGTTTATCTACGATTTGAAAAATAATTTTTTAATGCGAAGTCCGCGGCTTAAAAACCTGTCCCGGATATATCGTCGCGTTGATAATTATTATCCATAATCTTTTCTCCTCTTTTGGTTTGACGCGTGCGCGTATGTGTGTGTTTGTCACACGACGGCGCTGCAGAGAAAACTTTGCGCGTTTTTTTTCTCCTACTAACAAATTTGGGTGATTTTTTTATTAGCTTTAAGTAAACACACAAAACGAGTATCTAGGTCTATAGAGCTTTATAACATCGTGCTGCTTCGTGTGTGTTCAGGGGCGGTAATATGCACCACCGTAAATTGCTGTTGGACAGCACGGCCGGTGGTGGTTGCTGCGCCGCATCGCCGCCGGGCCTGCTCAACATGAACTCGTTACAGAAGCTTCCAGAACTGGACAAAATGCTCAGCACTTCCGACACATTGGTGTCGTCTCCATTCAGGCGGCCAAGCCAAATGTTAGTCGGTCGGCGTTCGCGTGCGCGCGATTGGCGTGATTGCACGGCACGGATTTTTGTATTACGTGCATGTATTGTTGACGTTGCATTTTTTTTTTTTGTTAGCCGCCAGTTTCAAAATAGTCGTCTTATTATTTTTCGGTCTATTTTTTCACGTTTTGGGTTTTGTTTTGTTTTTACTATATAACGATTTCTGTTTTTTTTTCCTTCTTTTTTTTTTTTCCCCCACTGTTTGCTGTTTTAATTTCTTTTTTCCATCTGTGTGTACACAAGTATTCGTTCAACGAGTACAAAATATAATTGCTCGGAAAAAAAAATCGCCTCAACCCCGTTAGACGCGCAGTATCGGAAACATTTTTAAAACGAATCGTGTTTTGTTACAAACAAAAAGTGCCGTTTTCTGTGAAAATTGTATATAATTGTATTATTGTTATAAAAATACCCATGTATATTTTTTTATTTGTTTATCGACAAACTCCGTCTCTTTTTTTTCTTCTTTTTTTTAATTAATTTTGAATTCATCCGTGTAAACATTTACTTCGATGTACTTTACATCATATCGAATTGGATTCGAATGAGAATTTGAATTTTTTCAACACGGATGTCACGGTTAAATCTAGTTTGGATTTACGTTTCGAAAACGGTGTAAATAGTATTTACACTGCTGTCATCGATACGAAAACGCGGCACTGCGTTAAATCTATAATTTACATTACAGTCGAACGGCAGTAGTAATACATCCTCGAAGCGCTTATTTGTTTTTAATTGCATGGATTTATTATTAATATTTTGCTTTTTCGTTTGGCATATACACTATACATAATATTATACCAGCCGTAAAGCAGGGTTTTTCGGAAATTATTTATCGCGAGTATAACATTGTAGTGCATTCCTCCCTCCCCTTCGTCTCGCGCGTTACATGTTTATGGGGTAAAGTTTTTCGAAATTATCGATTTTAATTATTTCTCTCGGTCATAAATAAAATTAAAAAAAAAAAAAAACACTCATAACATTATAATTCATAGCACACACACACACACACACACACACACACACACAGCGGCGTTGTGCCGTTTCTTTTGTTTTTGCGTTCAATAATTAAATTTCATTTTAATATCCTAAGTACGTGCGCATGATGTACTATGATCGTATTAAACTCACGGTATTATTATATTGCTTATACATACATCCGCCGACGACGGTCGTTATACACAACATTTACTGCATAACTGGTGCACACGAGGGGACGACGACGAGAGGGGTGGTGCTAGAAGGCGCTTAGTTTTCAAATAAGCACTTAAATTTTATCCGAATTAATTATTATTCACTATTATTAACGCACGAGTTGGTCGACGGATTTTTATAGATACATTAAAAAAGAAAAAAATGCGATTCAATAAATTTAATTCGAGCTAGTTACAATACCGACGTGGTTTTGAAAACCAATCGTTGTGAATTCGAAAACAAAAGCGTGTGACGTGGATACACGCCACGATATTTCTCTCCATGACTCGTCGCAACCGGTGTCGGGTGTAGGCGTTTTCAAACGAACAATGCTTACGCGGCTTTTACTCGATTTTAGCACCCTCTTAAGTTTATAACGTTTTACCCTCCGCAGCGATGATTTATATTTCTAATTGTAATACAACACTATACTATAACGATGCATGTTAGACGATTAACATAACAGTATTGTATAACAGCATATCTTTTTTTACAGTATTCGAGTACTACTTTCATAGTACTGTTCTGAGACAAGTGTTTTAAATGCTATAATATCGAAACGTACATATTTGAGCGGTGCTCGAAGTATGTAACTTTCTGAGAGTATAGCTTTTAAAACATCTCTAAATATGATGTTTACGACGAATACACATTACGGTGACGTCGTTATATAATCATATTTGTTCGCTCTTTGCTTGCTTGTGGCCACGCTTAACGATTCATATACGGGGTGTTCCGCGGACATTAATGTGGGCAATTCGAAAGCCGGCAAACGTTCGCGGCACATCCCGTGCATAATCATACGCGCGTGCAACTATCGCGATCGCTAGGATTTCGCTTTGAGTATCGGACTAGCGTTTTGCCTATAACGTATCGCGGTATTATAATAACGATTTCGGTCTAGTCCGGTGGTTTCCAAAAGGTGGTTCGTGGATCAATGTAATGGGGTCCGCAACGTGGTAAAAATATAGCATTTTAGACAGCTAAACCTGGGACGAAATTATGAATCGAAAAGAACGATATTTCACTCGTCTCGGACAGTTCGAAAATCAGTGCGGTGACTTTATACGAGTTAAATTTTATGTGTGTACTTAAATAGCTAGTTAAAAAAAATTGTTTCTTGGTATAACTACGAGTAAAATTATTAAACTTCTGGTTAACGACACGTCGTTATTGTTTTTTACGTATTCTTCGAGTGAATTCGTGTCCGTCCACGTATTATTATTATTATTTGTAAAAACCGCGTGGAATCGAGAGAAATCGTAAAATTAATCTCATAATTTCCGTACTTAATTTTCACGTTCCGACGAAATTAACACGCATACTATTGGCGGGTGGGTGGGCGGGGGCTTTCGCGAGTATATATGAAAAAAGGGGTGTTATTTTGATTTCATCTGGGGGCCCAATTCTGTGATCGGGAACCGCTGGACAAGTCTGTGCGCGATAACGCGGTTTGCTCGCGAATAGAAGATGTTGTTTTGACGGCCAAGATTTTTCATCGACCGTCGCGGCCAAAACGCTAGTCCGAACATTCTACTCTCATCTTGTGACGCGGCATTTTGTTTTGTTTGGTTTTTTTGGTTGTTTTTTAACCTTCTAATCGTTTCGTCTTGTTTGTGACTACTTTTAGCCTGACGTCCAGTGGCACGGTCATATCGTCGTCGCAAGCGTCGCCGGTGCTCAGCGGCGTCGAGGCCGGCTCGTTGGATCGCGGCAAAGCGGCGCTGGAGCGGCGCAACAAGAAGTCGGGCGGCGTCGCGGGCTGCGGCAGCGTCATCGACGACGGTTGCGCTAAGGTCACGGGGCGCGTGGAGGTGACCAGGGTGAACCCGAACAGTCTCATCGACCAACTGCTCAAGGCCACGAACTTGGACGACCCTTCGCCGGACGAGGACAGCAAGCACAGTAAGAACCGGCGGCTGTGGCTACGTTTTCGTCCTTATTTGTTTATTTATTTGAACGGGACGAACCCGGTATACAAAATAATAGTAATTATGACAATCGTCGGTAGTACAGTAACGCTATTTAAAATAACAATATAAAACGAAATAATCGTATACAGCAGGACCTCGTTGTTCCGAACTCCCTACACTCGCTATTTGGGGCAGTCCGATGACCTCGGCAATCGGGCACTTCTCGTTACACGTCCATAATTGTATACGTAATTCAATTTTTATTCACGATTCTTGCGTTGATTTATCCTGCGTCTGCCCGTTTTTCCCGGACCCCCGGTCAACCGACGAACCCCACCACATTTTTGGAATATTGTCGGCGAGTCGATTTCAGGGCTGTAGTGGACCGGGTGACAATCTGAATTCGCTCCTCAACTCGTTCTACTTTGCGTCTCCACCCACGTTGTAAGAAACCAGATGTGTTAAAAATTAAACACTGGGTTTATTTATTCAATATAGACAACTGTACTGAAATGTTACTTTTCTCACTTCAATAGCTGAAACGTCATCGATTACATCACCGAATGATAGTCAGTCCACCGAGTGCTTTTCGATTGTTAAAATATTAAACCTCTCGTGGATGCTTGATTTTTATTATTCACATCCTAAATCTATTCTCGAATTTTCCCAAAGTCGCGCGCCTTTAGTGATATTGCGCCCCTGGCGAGAAGAAGTCCCTTGTTATTTATAGTTTCTGGTTAGCAATCGGCGTTTCTAGATTCCGATTTCTTTATTTTATTATTTGATTTCGCCGGCAAGAAAACTCTATTCTTGACACAAACGAAAATTCGGGCGCTTGATGGTAAATAATGATTAGAGCCTATATATTAATCGTTTCGCTTGATTCGGTATTTGATCTGAGTGTAGTTTTTAAAACGATCGATCGTTCTTTCGGTTTGCCACTGTTTAATAATTTGCAAAATAAAAACCTGTCCGAGGTTTCCAGTAGTGTGATGTGTTTTGTTTTGCTCCTCGTTGAATTTCTACGGTTTTATTACTCAACATTTTGTTATTTTTCCAAAATATTCCATAAAAAAAAAAAAAAAAAATGAAATGAGATTTTAGTTACACGCATACCTACAGTTATAACCGCCCCAGTATCTTCTCAAAGCACAGTATTGCGTTCGAATTCGTTTAGTTGATTGTGTGTTTCAAAAATAAATTAAATATTATTCCATCACGTCGCATACGTATATTGTATTTAAAATATATATCGAATGGAAAATTGTTTGACAGATAATTTGAAAACATAAGTCCAATTCATAAGTATGTAAGTACATGAAATCAATTTATTTTTCGTACCGTTTAATCTCTGTACGTGTTCGCGTATAAAATTCCATCATTGTATTACGGGAAATACTCGAGTTACAATTATTATTTCGTCATCAAGCGTTTAATATTAATATTGCGTTGTTTACACAGCAGTATTAGCTGCCTAGGCCGTATCATTGTTGTGTTCCAACCTTCGTTCAGAAACGGTTTTTTTGAATTTATCTCGCGTCCCTATGTGTAGCAAATCCGCGTGACCTACACAGGGTTGGAAACGCGTCTCGCCTCTCTTATCGTTTGCCTCCGGTATCCGGTTCCCAAGTGCTAAGCAACGAAGGCTAAACACACTGCGCTCAGCCTTGGGAGGCTGGAATTTTTTTTTTATACTAATCACCACACAACGGATACATTAAAATTATCTCCTCGACCATGCGTAAAAAATTGAACTAGTTCCAATACATCCTGGTCCGTCTGGCTGTAACGAACTATAGACATGATTGTGTTCGCTTAAAAATATTGCCGCACTTTAGAGCTTAAAACCCATGGCTATTTTCTTAGAAAAAAATGTTTAAAAAAATCTCGACCGTTTTCCTTCACAATTCCTTCGATTATTAAAACATAAAGTGTTCACACATATTTATATCCAATCGAAATACCTATACGAATTAAATAAAAAATAAATTTCCTAATGATAACATTTTATGAAAAACTAACTAACTACAATTAAAAATATACCAAATATACAGACTGTCGTAAATTTTTCTAACTACATTTTATTTACATTAGAAATGTTGATTTAAAATTATTTATTAGTTTTTTTTTTAGAATGCCAAACAATTATTAATTTATGTCATAATTTTTTACAATTGATCGTTAACCGTTGACTTTTAACCTTATGTCGTCCCCCTGAATGGCGCCACTAGTTTGTGTGAAAGAAAACGGTCCTGTCCACAACGACGGCTAGACGATTTTTTTTCTGGTCTCGAACACAAGACCGTAATCAATGTTTCGTGTTTTCATGTCGATTTTTTGCTACCATAATATGTATTCTACACATATGTCTGATGACACGATTTTTGTTTTTCGCCCCATCTCTATAGGGTCCGGGTTGCAGTTGTTCATCGCCAAAGACGGTACGACCACGCTCGGCAGCCAAGACGTCAACCGTCACCTGTCCAACAGTCAGTTCAAACAGGTGGTCATGGAAAACAACAGATAACGCCCGCCGAAGTGTACGCCTGCGATCAACGTTCTACGCAGTGAGTGCGAATGCAAACACGACAATCATTGTCATAACGCCACCACCGTACGGCAACTGTATCTATTGTGTTTAATATTCTTGCAGAGTATTCACGAGCTTAACGCTTTTTCGCCGCCGTAAAAGCAGACGGCGGCCCAGCGTCGTATATTGTAATTACACAGTCCGGCCTGCCACCCACGTGCTGCTTTCTCTATTCGTCGTCGTGCTCGCGTTGCTGCCAAGTCAATTTTCAAATCTACCCATCGGGGCATCGTCTTCGCCACCGCCGCCGCCACCGCCGTCGGAGTTGTCACAATGACATCGTTTTAAATCTAAATTATTTATTATTCACACACAAAACACACACGTACACATGCAAACGATGTTAAATCGCAATTTTATTCTTTTTCAATTTATGTTTGTATGATTTTTGATACACACGAGTCGTCGTCGCCGTCGCCATCACATGCGGCTCTGTTGCTCTTTAGCGGCGTGATGCGCGCACGTTTCGACGGACGGCAAAACCATGTGTATGAATCGTGTCTGGATCATATTGATTCTCGTGTAGCTTGTCATCAAGAATTCCTCTTATTAATTATTGTTATATTTTTAAGTCTCTTCGCGTATTGCCGTGCCCGTGTGTAAAACATCAAACGGATTCGATAGTCCACCGTGTGTATGTATCGAACGAGATTAAGTCACAAAACAATGTTCCTCTGTAAACGTCGTATTTATATAAATGTATTATTGACGTGGTGTGTGCAACAATAACATTTGTGCTGTCCGTTGACGGTTTTCAATCATACGTGTTCGACGCGCACGGTATTTATTTGCCGTTATTTATTCAAAAATGACATTGCAAAATGATTACCACACGTACACACACACACACACACACCCATCATCACCACTTGTGGGGCGGCACCTGTGTGTACGTATACACATTAAATTATTGTGAGATACTGTATTTGAAGTAATTAAAACCAAACAAACCGTACATCGCGTGAACCGCGTACCTAACAACGTCTGAAACCCATACCATTGTGTATTATACTCGATGCACACCGACTATTTTTTTCAATCGTTTCGCCAATGGATTTTGCCACAAAACAACTCAGGCTCCCTATATCCTCGTCAATTTTGAAACGATATTTATTTCATCGTCATAAATATATAAATATATTTTGTCTTTGTTACAATAACAACACCATTGATCTCTCTAAAATAAAAATCTGTGAAACATCCCGTCACGTCATTAATTACGCACTACATACTATACGTAAGAGTATATCGTATTATTATTTATTTATTTATTTATTTATTGTTTTTTTTTTCTTCTTTTTTTTTTTTAATAGTTTATTAAAATCGCTTTGTCGCACTGATAAATTGTAAAAGATGATAATACAATATTAGTATTAATACCATTAAAATCATCTAAACCTTTTTTAAGTTTATTTTTTTATTATCTTCTTCTCTCGTGTCATTATTTTTTATTAATTATTATTATTATTATTATTATTTTCTGTTTGTTGAGCTCAAAAAGGACTATACGACTTGAAATAATCATTGTTGTTATTTATTTATAATATACATTATTATTATTATTTTATTTTTTGTCATATCGATTATAGAGTTTTGTTTTGATTTTTAAACAATAATTATTAGTTAAGTACTTTATTTATTTTATTGTTACATAACTACTGTATGTGCGCAACTAGTCATTCACATATTAAACACAACTCGTATGATAAAATAAAGGAGATAATACGTTAAATGTTTAAAAAAAATTCAAAGATTAACTTATTATAAAAACGGTTTTTTTTTTTTTTTATATACATATAATATATATAATTCATAACTAGTGAAGTAAAATCATTTTTTTTTTTTTTTTGTGCATTGGTTTTAAACCATGTTTTGCAGTTGCTTGTTGTATTGAAACGTTTCATGAAATTAAAATTATACTATTTTTTAATTATATAATTTTGATAATCTCCAGTTATTGTTATTGTTATTTTTTTTTTAATCATACCATTTATTGACTGAATCGCTATTTTTTTTACTACTCCTTTCCCCTAAACATCATATTATAACAATGTTGAAAATGTTTATTACTTTTGTGTTTGCACATTGTAAACTGTTGTTCAGCAATTAACAAAAACCGAAAAAATTACATTTATAAATGATAAGTCCACATTGTATTCACATGTACGAAATATTTGTCCATGGCTCGCCGTCGAAAATATTTCATGAAAATCGTGGTCATTTTTTATGGAAAAAATTTAATATTTGAGATTAAAAAACCGACGTTTACAAATTTAATTTCGTATAGGAGTACCTAATAGAATGTTTGAAAAAAAAAAAAAAAAAAATTGATTTTTAACTTTTAAGCCTTTACGTAGATTGTATTCTCGTTGGAGAGGGTAGAACATAATTAAAGGATTGAACTTGTATGTTTGTACATTTAGCAATTTGTGATACATTCAATATTTCCAATCATGCACGCCTACTCATTCGTATAGGCAGTAGATTTTCAGTATATATTGTGTAGCAGGAAATCAAAATAATAAATGCAAGTCGATATGAGGCCGATAAATTTTTTTTTCCATAGAGATAATAGTTGATAAATTTATCTTGGGAAACAATTCAGTTGATAAATACAGTTTAACACGGTTTAAATTATAGTTATTTTGTTTTTAATTTTCTCATTGAAGGCAATCGATTACTTTTTTTATAAATTATATTATATAACTCGCTCATGATATTCTATAATAATAAATAATAATTGTATGAAAAAATATGATATTTCGGCGGCATTAGGCAACCAAAATTAATTTGATTTAAAAGTTCGAAATCTATTATGTTGTCTCGTACCCATTTTCAGTTTTTTTGTGTGAGGATTCAAAACAAGACTCTTTTGTAGAAGCCTCTTTACCTTTCGAAATTGCTTTAGATTATTTAGAGAAGGATTTATCTCGAAAACCATCCTTTCATATCTATGTCACTTATCGTGTTGATATTATATTTTTGTTAAATTAATGTGGAAATTTGCTAAAACGAATTCTGAACATGTATATTTTTAATTTTTTATACTTTGACGACGTTTTGAACTTGGAGATTTAAAAAAAAAATTGGTTCTTATTTGTCAGAGTCATGACGAGGGGGACAAGTGGATTTGCCTATAAGTATTGCTTTTTATCTCGTCTTATAATTATTAATCCCATACTAACTAGTAAATTCCAGTGCTTTTTTATCTACGACGACATAATTTTTCAATCAATTTTTCTAATAACTATCGGATTCCTCGGAACGCGTTGAATCTGTTCTTTGATAATGTACCTATTTACCGCGAATTCGTGAAAGAAGTCTACTTCAATCGAGACCGTTTCAATCGTACGAAATAAATTAAAAATGTACACAGTGTAGAATGGAAGGGGGGCCCTTTCTAGCGATTGCCCCCTTTGCAAATGCGTCTCAGCGTGGTTCTCACATAATACGCCTCGGCACTCGAGACTGCGATTTTTATTTAAAATTCATCTAATCAAAACGATTTCGTACGCGATATGAGTGAGAAAAAAAAAAAAAAAACGATTCGTCTGCGAAACTTCGAACGCACTACTGTCTCCAACATTTTTGAAAAATAAATATTTTCCTCGTTTATTTGTCGGAACAGGAATGAATACGCGCGCACACTTTTATTGTCATTTCGTTTTGTTTACTTTTTAATAATGACGTTTGTGCAATGAACGTTTTGCGTTGTTTGTCTGACTATAATAATTCTGGTCGTACAACACGTGCTCTTTTTTCATTTCTTTTTTTTATTTCTCGTTTGTCAGTGACCTGTCATGTTTCGTACGTGTAATGAGTGTCCGAAAAAGAAAACATAATACTCCCGTGTTTGCAGTATTAAGTATAAATACGCGATAAACAATAATTATTGTGTGGGCAAGTGCGGGATTTCAAAAGCCTAACGGGGAGTACCGTGAGTGAATTTGTCGACAATTCAGTGTACAAAAAACACTGGGCGACCATTTTGAGCAGAAAAAAAAAAGTGTAGCACACCTAACCTAACCGTTCGCGTGAACACGTTATACGTTTCCGATCCGAAAAATCTAAGTACGTGGCTTTTATAATGTAGGTACCTCTCTCGTACCTGGGGTAACATCCACACTGTTGTGGAACACGAAACGAAAATAATGCAATAATATGTTGACATTTTTGACTCGCGGTAGTTCTTCAGAACGAGGGCACTCCACGAACTCGACGAGTGAAATGTTTCGCTAAAATTTGAAATTCGGTGAAAAATAAAAACGTTTGCCTTAAAAACATTTTTTGTTTCGTCGTCTACCTATGTAGTATGTTTATGTATATATTTACATGCTTATTTCGACTTTAATCGATTTCCATAACAGTATATAACCGTGTCGAATCATTTTTATAATTCTATCGTTTTTTAATTTTTTATCACAATATTATTTATAGTTGTTATGATTTGCAGCAAATACGTCACTTGTATTCGTACAAGTGTTTCCGATCGATAGAGAAGATAACGACGAGCATACAGTTTGAAAAGTTCGAAATTTTTCAAAATCCAATCTTATTGCGTCAGTTTTTATACCTATATATATATACTGGCGTACCTATAAATTATACAAATATAATGAAAAATCTGACCAAGAAATAACTTTTTTATTTTTAACCACTTTTAACCCCCTTAGGGGTTGAATTTTGAAAAATAAGTTAAAATATTTTTCGTTATATGATTTTCAGAGTATGTATACTAAGTCTCAAAAAAAAATCCGCCCGAAAAATAACGTTTTCCATTTTTAACACATTTTACTCCTTAGGGGTTGAATTTCGGAAAATCCTTTTTGAAGGGGCTCTACTATATACATACAACGAAACCATTGACCAAATTTCATACTCAAAGCTCCAGCGGCTAGGCGGCTTTATCCAAATTTTACCCTTTTCAAACCCCCTTTGGGATTGAATTTTCAAAAATCCTATCTTATTGCACGCCAGAGCATTAGATAAATCACTGTTTCAAATTTCAAGTCCGTACGTTGCGCAATTTTTGAGATGCAACGATCAGTGAGTGAGTGGTATTTGGATTTTATATATATATAGATTATGACATCATTAAAAAACCCGATGATCTTTATCAAAATGTATTGATTATGCAATGTTATATTATTACAAAACTTTTATCGAAATCGCGTGCGTGCGATGAACAATAGAACGAATACAATAGAACTTTTTTCATTGGACGATCGAATACGATCGCAGGTGAATCTATTGTCATTGGTCGGTTGTTTACGACGAGTTCGACCTATTGGCAGTGACGTGTACGATTAAAATAAAAGTTTAGTGTCGCCGTGAATTCGTTATGAAATCGGAATCAGTGTTTTCGTATACGTTGCATCAGTGGTATTCATACTCCGACTCGGTGTTTCTTTTGTCTTAGTGTCTCGATAATTATTATTGTTCTCGCGTTTTAATTTCTCTCATCTCGAATAATACGACCACTCGATCGAAGACAACAATCTCCCACCCCCTCACCCGTTTCGATTTTTCAACTTTTTTCAACGCCAACCTTTAGTGCTGAATTCCTGCTATTCCTGCCACCACCTCCGGAATTCTTGCTCAACCACCGCCCCCGCAAAAATTAAAAAACTATGCGCGGGGCTGGAGAAACGTTTCTTTTTATTCGGGGGTGAGGGTTGAGCTGGAAGGAATTGATCATTAAATATTGGCGTTGGAAAAAGTTGAAAAATCGAAATGGACGTACAACAATCGTCGTCGACGAAAACACGTGTGACCGTAGTGATTTTGTGGTCCCTATGCTCCATCGACGATGTATATTTTTATACGTCGAAGTGCCGGCTGAAGCGCAAAATCGAAAGAAGACGAAAATAACAACAAATTTGGAACGTGCAGACGATGCAATTGAAATCTGAGAGACCGATAATTTACGGTAAGTCCCGACCACATTTTTTGACATCATAATACTCGTATCGATATTGTCGGCACAGTTATAATATTTTGTTTTGTTTCGTTTTACTAAGGACTATAGGACGATCTGTGATTTTTTTAATATCCTTTCTTCAGGTTCTCTATTATATAAAACGAAACTACTGACCAAATTTTATACCCCAAACTCCTGCGGTCCCAGCTAGGTGATTTAATCCATTTTTACCCCTTTTAACCCCCTTTGGGATTGAATTGTGGAAAATCCTATCTTATTGCTCGCCTAGAGAATTAGACAAATCACTGTTCCAAATTAATAACTATATGCTTTTCAAGCACGATATTCTTTTTATACTTTGTACATCGTGGGATAGAAAAAAAAAATTATAAGTTGGTATTTATTTAATTTTTGTTTTCTTTTTGAGGGCTTGTAATCTTCTTTTTATTTAAATACTCGTTCAGTAATTTTACTTAATGTATTAAAATCCTCGCCCTGCAGTCATCAAATTATGTTTTTTTTTAAAATAAAATTTAATGACCCTAAAAAAAAATAAAAAAATAATCGCTTTTTCGATAGTAATAATATTTTCATAAAAATCAGGGGAGCATTCTCAGAGAGGCAGAAATCACCCCTCCTCAGTTTACGTCTGTATACCTATCTACAGTCTGTTTCGACGTTCAGTGATATCGTGAACGTACGTACTCGGATGCACCGAGTAAAATATATTAAGACTATTTTACAATTGGCGCGCGTACCCATAAAGTTTGTCAGCCCCGTCAGGCTCGTTTCACATTGGGACGATTATTCGTTTATCAAAAATAATCAATTGCATTATGATAATATAAACATTCGGAGTGGGTTGAAAATATCCTACATAGTTTAAAACACTTAAAATGCCTCTAGTAAACCGTTTAAACAGAAAAATAAATTAGTCCGTAAACGCGCGTTTATATATATATATATATATAATTATTTTAGTACCCGCGGGTACTCGAGTGACTCGTCAATATCGTTTAGGCTGGTGTCTAATAGTTATTGGATTTTAGAAAGAAAGTCGTTTGGAAGTTTTTACCAGCCATATTGATCCTCTTTTATCGAACAATCGTCCCCCTCGCGCGCCAAACAATAATAACTGCGTTCCTCCACACGTGCTTACGGCGGCGGCGGAGCAGCAGTATTAAATTGTATATGAGATTTTTTTTCCTTTTTCGTTATTAATGGAAAGTCGGCAACATAATCTTTTATACTGTTATTTGAAAAGTAATATCATTCGTAATAGTTTTAATATCGTATATTATATTAAATTGTTTTGATTATTATACCGCGGGGTATACATTACACATACGTATGAATCATCTTTTTCTAGGAAATTAAAATACGTAATCGTTTTAATACCGTTCCGTTGTGATATATCAAAGTAGGATATATTTTCATTCGCGTATAATATTTAAGTAAAATATTATGTTTGCGCGGAGTACTCGGAGTGAATTTATTCGAATACAAATAATTAAAAAACCAACAATAGATTTCCCGTTCGAATTGCAGGTTTCGTCGTAATAATATATTTTTTTATTTAAATTTACGTACACACACAGTAGTATATTTCTCGTCCGAATACTAAAATACAATATACCATAATAATTCAGTGGCGGCTCGTGTGTAGGTCAGCCATCTGCTAAAATTGTAACAAATTACTTTTTCAGAAATCTATATGTTATAATAATTCTTGAAGGCCGCGCCTGTTGCGGGGGGAACCGCGTTTCCGCTTTATTCTCCCGTCCCTCTCCGATCCTAACGCCCGAGCCGTGCCCTTCGGTTCACCTCCCCGTCCACCCATAAAAACCAAACGCGTTTTGTACAACGGTAAAGAAAAAAAAACGGATTTCGACGTTAAATTATTTTCCGATAAAACTAACATTTGACCGAAAGGAGCACTGTCGTTGAAATCTCATACTGTTTTGCGATGAGCTATTGAAAACGATTAGCGGATTCAGACGCTAGCGTCGTCCCGGAGCCGCCGCGTTCTGTGGTCGCGCGTCCGTCGAGAGAAAACGGAAGCGAGACGAGTCGGCGGCGTCCGACGTCAACTCGAATGGAAAAAAATCGAGAACACAAGACGGCTCAATGCCCTGGGACGACGAGTTGGCGGCCGCGGCGGTCGAGATCTCGGCGAAGAGCGTCGAGGAACGGGGCGAGAAACCGTGGCCGGCGGAGCAACGGGACGGGGAGCTGCTCTACGAGGACAGGCCACGACTGGACGCGATGGACGCGATAAGCGCGCCAAGCTGGTCGTCAAGCTGTATAAGACGGCCGCGTTGGACCGCGCGTGTGGGACGCGTGCGCGCCGCGGCTGAAGAAGCCCTGCTTCGCGTGGAGGCGTTCATCAAGCACGGCGTCGTTGTCGCGCCATCCGCTTGGCCGCGTATCTACGGCACGCCACCGCCACGACAGATCCGCCGTGCTTCGGCTGCTCGAAAAATACCCGACGGGAGCAGCACGGCCGGCCGACCGGCTGCTCGCGTCCAGGCTGTTCAGCGCGAGAGAGCCTCTTGCCGAAGTCGACGGCGCGCGGCCGAAAAGTGTAGTACAAATATAGTATTGAGCGATAATAATTATCAAATATAATTATTATTGTCGTAAAACAGTTCTAGTCAGATGTTGATTTAAATATTAACAATTATCTCGTATAATATTAAAAGTAAAAACGGTTTTCCATTATTATGAAAATACTGTCATCGGAGTTTAAAAATATAATATTAAGTCTACTTATATAGTTGAAATAGTACCGATATTATCTTTTCTGTTATTTGTTGGGCGACGCTAACAATCGCCCGTCAATAACTTATAAATATATAATAATAAAATATGATTAAAATACAAAAACAAAGGAGGGGTGAGGATTCGGTGATAATACGAATAATCGCCTCCGACGCGGCCTGCTGAAAACTATACGTAACAACTAAAAGACAATAGTATATTTCAGTTTTTACTGCTTGTTCCGTGTTCGCGAGTTTGTGCCGCGTTTACATTAAAATATTATTATGCATAAGTATACGACTATATTATAATTTTATTATTATGGATGAAAATTCTGTTTCAGATTTAACTGCCAACCGCGTTTTCGTTCGCGTTAAAATGTGTTTAGAATTTTGTTTTTCTACATGGTATTAATTTTGGTTTGATAATAGTCTTTTATAAATTGGTACATAATTATTATTGTAGTACGCTCTATATTGATTTTCAAAAAATAAAGAAATTCAATCGCCCACCCACTTTCAAAGCCCACGAGCCGCCACTTCGTAATATACGTAAACATACTATCCAATTGTTTTGAAAATATTAATTTTATTTTTCTCCGAACCCGAAATCGATTCGAACTCATCAGCAATAATAGTTTATATATACGTGTATGTACGCGTATTACGGTTTTAGGAATCGTTCACATTTTTTTTTTTCGTACTCTGGGAAATTCATAAAGTTTAAGTACTTACAATCCGTTCGGTGTTCTAATTTCAATCCATAAAAGAGCTATAGAAAACTTTTTCGGAGACTCGTTTTCTATCCAAAAGAGTATTATTAACGGCAATAGTAAAGAAATAAAAAAAATCATCCATTATTTTAAAACCCAACGATTTCTTATTATTGCTTCGCTTGTAATCGAAAAGGGTATTTTTAGTTTACGAGAGGCGCAGATACTTAAAAAACCAGGAAAAATGTATTTTTTCTTTAGTACCGTAAGTATATAAAAAATATTATTCTGTATATTATCGACGAATCAGTTTGTCACGAGAGAATAGTATCGTATAATATATACTTACGTATATAAAAGTACTTACAGCGGAGACAGGAGTCGAATTATATTTAGGGGAAAGGCGAAGTACTATTAATATTATTTTACTTAATAATATGTATTATTGATGATACGTCAAAAAGGAGAATTTTAAATTAAAAACTCAAATTCAAATACGAATGTACTCGCACTCGAGGCACAGAAGAGAATACCGAATAATAAATTTGATTACCTTTTATTTATGTCTGCGCGTCTAAATTATAAGTTTTTTTTTTATTGGGTAAAATAATCAGTGATGTCTCCGTCGATTTTTCTTTTTTTCTAGGGTATACAAGCCACCGAGTGTTTGAAAACGGGCATTTAAATTATCATTATAATAATATAGTTAGTAGAGCGGAAAAATAAATATCCATACGGAAAATACATCGGAACTAAAATTGATTGCATCAATTGGTTTTCAATACAACTGCGGATCGTCTGCCGAAAGACTGACGAAAACGACCTTCCAAAGCAATTCGGTCGAGTTTTAATAGTTTTTTTTATTTCTCGACGAATTTCCGAAGAGTATACGCAATGATATATACCAATGATTTGTCAGAAGAATGTTTAGATTACACGGCGGCGTATAGTATATTATAATATGCAGTGTGCAATATGGAATTGAAAACAATAAATAATAATACTTTTATTTTAAAATTCTCTCGTTTCTCTACGCACGCGACTTGAACACATGCGATCGGTACGACGAGGTAGATTGAATTTCCATTTTCGAAATCGGCGACATTTCCATTTTCGAAATCAGCAATATTTTCATTCGGGAGAGGTCAGTTGTTGCAAACAAATTTTTATTTCACGTTTTGCATGCTTGAGATTAACGAATACTAGCTTTAATATGTCATCACTGTCATTATAAATATTTTCATTTTCAGCCAATTAGAAACATTTTGAAATTCGTCAAACGAGATAAAAACCAGTTTGCGTGTCGGGAAATCGAAAGTCGGAGAAGCACCGTTGAAAAGCGTGAGAAATACAAATAGAATAGTGAGTGGTCTTTCTGTGATTTTCAGTCATTGCACTCTGAAGAAACTACCGAAGTAAAAAAAAAAAAAAAAAACATAATTTATTTCAAATTCACTTATATTTTAGTTTTGTTAGATATTAATTAATGTTTTCGATGATTTTAGTCGGTCTTATAATTATCGAATTGACGATTTGAAAACAGTCGTTAAAAAGCGCAGACCGAAAACAACGCGTCACACTGAGATAAGTAAAACAAACAGAAAAACGACGGCTGTGCGCGTGCTTGTGCACCGACTCACCGGTAAAAAAACGGTAATTATTTAAACTAAACAAATATTCTTATCATAAGACCATATATAACTTATACAAAAGAGTCTTATGTGCAATTGTGCATGTTATTATAATTTTTTTTTGTGCGCGCTCGTGTGTATCACGCGTTAAAATCGAGCGACTTTTAATTTTTTAACCGTAGTGATTTATTCTGTTTTTTTTTTCGCGCGCATCATTTGCTCGATACATATATTATATTGGTACATTTACCAATGCGCGCGTGTTTTTTTTTTTTTTTTCTGATTATCTCCGGCAGTCCTCTAAGACTTGGGCATAAGTTTACGGATATTCTAACAATTTATTAATGCGCGCCGTGTATCGTATATAATAATATTATTACAACATAAATGCGCTCCGTTTCCGATAGAAGCGATGTTCATAAACTAGACCGATATTACTATTATTATTACTATAGGTATATAATAATATAGTTTTGAGTTTTGCGTTTGCGCTCGGTAAAATTTAAAATGAAAACAGGTAAATCAGAGGGTTAAGTACATAAATAAACGCGAAAACGACACCATTAGTCCCGGAGTTCCGTTTTGCGTATTATTTTTCACGCGCACGACCAAAGTCATTCCACCGCGACAGATTCTATAATTTAATGTTATTACGTTATTTGCATATGGAGAAAACGAATTCCGCAAGCGCGCGCGCGACTTAATAATATTTCAAACAAATCCGGAAATCATTAAACGCGCGCTTGTCGTCTCCGCCGAACGCCGAAAATATATAATAAAATGCGCGAGAAATATCAAACAACCGAATTCGGGGTATAGGGTACTCCCTCCTACATACGACCTACATACGCGGCCGCGCTTTGCGTATGTACGCCCACGAGCGAAGAAACGTTAACACTATTTGCATGATATCCGTGGTGGTCTCTTCGCGTACACGTTTCGTCGTCGTTACTTGTAAATTCTTGTAGCCCACGCTTCCCGCGCGGACCGGAAGAACGATTGGTTTTTACGGAATTATCGCGAACGAAAAATCAATCGGATTACGGACGCAATACTCACAACAGACACAATATGTCCACCCGGACGTGGGCGCCTGAGGTTAAAGCACCCCGTGAAATGAAAAAATAACAATACATTATATTATATTAATACGTAATGTCATCGTGTCGGACGTTTCGATTTGATTAACTCATTATGCGGGGGGGGGGGGCCGCGTGGGCTAAAAGTATATGTTCGACATTGCTTCCGGTGTCCAAAAAGTATCCAAAAAAAGCTCGTCTTGCTCATTTTGAGCACTCGTTGGAATTTGGAAAACCTGGCGCCCATGCACCCAGACCCGTCCGGGCACAAGCGGCGCGTTGCTTTAGGCCGGCATACGAATTCGAAGAAATTGAAGCGGCGAAATTAAACGAATATCGGCGAGAGACGACAATATAATTACTGCATGTCGTGCGTCTTTACTATCATTATATAAGCTCTACTGGGGCTCCCCGTGACTGCGAATCATTATCTTGTCGTCACTAGATTATTCTACTATCTGGCATTATGAAATGTATTCGTCGAAGCAGAGTTGGCACAAGAATATGAAACTCAGAAGATCCAGTACAAGATTTCGCAATAAAACGCAAATCAAGAATTTGAAATTTCACTCTATTATTAGACGAAAAAAAATTAAAACAATGAAATGGACACTCGAGTTCTATACGACTAATAAATACGGCACGTCATATTCTCGTGAACAATACGTGGCGGGCAGGTATCTGCAGAAATTCAAGTTTTTCAGCACTGTCATTCGAAAACTAGTTTTTCGTGTAATTTATTAGGTACACGAATTCGCGCAACTTTTTCATAATACAATATTTTACCAAGTTTTTTATGGCCGTAAATACGAACAATTTGAATTTTTAATATCCGAGAACCGTACGTGCCGTTGTGGATTAATGGTTTCGATTGTATAAATTTAATACCGCTGCTTTATAATATTCCGTTTTGTCCGATGAATATTTAAAACATTAATAGTGCGTATTATTATGGTCGCGTTTGCACACTAGGCCCGAGGAAAAAACTGTTCCAAAGGTCTATGTAAACTCGGGCTTACGATTTTTTTAAGGTAAAAATTATTAATATATAAACTCGGCTTAGTTAGAAAAGAAAAAAAAACACGTTTTTTTCATATTTAATAAGTAATTCATAAATATATAAAAATAAATCTTTCTTTCTTTTCTTTGAGTTCTTTAATGAAAATAAAACGAACCATTTAGCACTCCCAGTGAACTCCGCGAGGAGATAATTCTCATTATCCTTAAAAATGTTTTCGTTTCGTTTTCATTTTATTAAAATGTATTAAAATTCGTCTTATATATATGTACATATATTATATACTCGTATATAAAGCAGCATAAAATATAATTTTTCTTCTTAAAATTTACATTTTAGCGTTTATTTAATATTATAATATTACCTATAGTTTTGCAAAATTTATTTATTTTTTAAGCCCATTTATTCGACGCGTACTTACTCGTTAATATTTCTTTATTTTTAAGCTTTCGAAGCGTTCGCAGACTTCTAATTATACTCTTTTTTTTTAGTTTTTAATTTTGAAATCGAAACAGTCCATTTTTTTAAATATATAAATGTCGATTCGTGTATTTCTCGCAGTACGCAAATAATCGTAACGAGTTTAGATCCGCCCCCGGCGCGTTATAATATTGATAACTACTAATCTGACGCGTTCACGTATGAGATCGTATAAAAGGAAATCAACGCGATCGAACGAGAACACAAGAACACCACAGACGAGTGGTCGGTTTTAAAAACGATCCGCAGCCCGGCGGAAACACGTTACGAGTCGTACGAAAGAGATCGAGAAACGTCCGTTTGTTTCCGACGCAACCCGCCCGCAGAGGAGGAGTACTTGTCGAACGCTAGTAGTCCACTCTGTATCGTATATTCCGTAACAAATGATTTGCGTATACGAGACGCGTATTATTCAAACGAGCCGTAAACAACATTTCGTTGTCGTGTCTCCGACGTGTTTTATGAAGAGGAGAACAAGAAAAGAAAAAAACGTATTAATTTCAGACTTTCGGAGACAAAACGCCGCGTGAAAAAAAAAAAAAACCGAAAAATAATAACCGTTCGTTTGGTTTAGTCGTCGACGACCGTCTCGTGCCGCGCGTCCCTTCGTCCGGCCGCGATAACACACACCGCCCGTATCGTATCCACTTTGTCCGACGACGACCGACCGGGGTTTCGCGCGCGCAGTGACCTTTCTCGTAAACGTTTAAACGCCCAAGTCGGCGACGGCATTCCGTCGGAATTTCGAGCGTTATTTTTCGCGATCCGGCGAACAGGATTACACGTATACACACACACACACACACGTATACAATCGTGAAAATAGGTATCAGACCACTTTGAAACGTCGTCGTCGTCGTCGTCGCCGTCGTACAATAACGTTTATGGGAATAACGTTTCCGTCGTGCGTTTAAAGGCTTACAATAATTCTTGGCGAGCGGAGAAAAAAAATAATACGTATATATACGTATATATATTTACGATGAAATGGCCTGAGCACACCGCCGCCGTCGTCGACGGCCGCCACCGTCAGCCATCGCCGTCTCTGCTGCTCGCACTCTCTGTGTGTATGTGTGTGCGCGCGTGTCTCTCTCTCTCTCGTTCGTTCGCGCGAAGAAAACGGGCGCGGAATTGATCAATACTTATTACGGATTACACGGCCGCTGTTTTTTCTCATTTTGTGCTCTACTGCTGTGTGTAATGTGTATATGTGTTTTTATGATCGGCCACCCCCTTATGTATATGCGCGCGCGCGCGCGCGTGTGTGTGTGCGAGTATTTTTTTATTTTTTTTTTCTCTACTCCCGGACCGCCGCCTCGTCGCCGGGGCAGCCGAAGGGGTCCCTCCGCCGCCACCGCCTTACCCCGGGGGCTAAAACTCACAAAAAAAAACTCTCTCCGTCATTCACCCTCTCGTCGACCGCCGCGCGCGCGCGCGCGCGCGTGTGTGTGTATGTATATATACGTATATATGCGAGAGACGACAAAACACCCTAAACGACCGTGCGGTACCACCGCGGCGTTTTTTTTTTTTTTTTTAATGTTATTTCTTTGTATATAATGTATATGTATACGCGCGGTCGGTGGCGCGGCTACGAGAACGAGACGGGGCCGAGAAGAAAGCTCCTACGCGGCACCCCAAGGGCTTTACGTCTTCGAGAGAAAGAAAATATTATTTCCTTTTTGAAAATTTTTAATTCGATTTTAAACATGACGTCACGTAATGATTTCCGTTCGCTCGCGGTCGCGCACGATATCCAACGGCGCGCGGCAAAGCGAAAGAGAAAAAACTTTTGAGTTTCACGTGCGCGCGCGGGATGAAAGAAACGCACGACGACGATTACTCGAAACTATAATAAAGAAACGTCGGGGGGTTTTTTTTTTTTTCTTAACGCCAGAACGATTGAATTATTTTCCGTCGCGACGTAAACCGACTCCCCGCCGGAATGCATAATATTATAATTAATTATTGTTGTAATAATATTACACAATGTTTTATACGTCACAGGTACACCGCGTTATTATATTGTTGCCGTACGTCGCCGGTACGCGTTCCTGCTGGCGCGTGCGGCACTTGTAAAAGTTTCAATTAGTTTTCCCCGAGCACATTTTTAAGGCTTTCCCTATCGTCGTGTATATTAACGGTACGTTATATTACTGAATATATACGTATAGTACCGCGTGCTTTGTACGTACTTATTTATTTTTTTTTTACGTTAATTAAATTCGTTATAAGAACCGCGTCGCGGTTAGTGATTTTTTTCTTCTTTTATTCGCTTTGATGCTCTCCGAGGAGGAGGCATGTTAATTTGATTTCCAAACCTCTTAAACGTTATTAAAAACGATATCGTATTGTGTTCGATCCCGTAAGTACACGCACGTTGCAGCACATACGCGCGCGCGGCATATAGTTTCAACGTTTATTGGTATTCGTATATAGTGGCGTAATAATAATAATAATAATAATGCGCTTGTACCTGCGTATACATATAATAGCATCGCAGCTTTCGGCTTGATAAATTATATTGGCTTCTGGGAAAAGTCGTATATTCATACTATATGGCTATATTAACGGCGTTATTATTATTATTATCGTGCCGTTGAATACAATATTATTATACATACATACGCCGCGTGTGGGATGGCTGTAATAATTCGCAATAAATATGGCTCGCGGACGAGAAATGCGTACGTATTTATATGATTGCGAAACTCTTTCACTAATAACAGTGGATCGAAAATTTAATGACGCTGTATACACACACACACACACACACACTCGTCCATATATATATATATATATATTTAATGGTGCTTGTTAGGTTCATTAATTTTTAAAGTTTACACAGTTGGCCCGACATTAGTATTAAGTGCACATTATATATATCTATACTCTAACGTGAAATTTGTTATTGATCGGCGCGGAAAACGGTATAATTCGATTACACGTGGTTCGTTGAGCTTTTACATCATTATATGTATGTGGGCTATAATAGTTTTTTTTATTTTATGGACAAAAAAAAATAACAAAAGTAAACCTGCCTAAACTTTATGTCGGGCCGAGGGGAGTCGTTTAAATTAGATACCTATATTCGATGTAAGCGAATAAAATATCGTTTAACAAAACTCGAGGAAGATTATTTTATTTTATTTTTTTTCAAATACATAAAACAAAGTCGATTTTGTGAGAATAATAGACGCGCATAACAATTTTTAGCAAGTGTACCTTACGTATGTAAATATGTAACGTGTAGTGCGATAACACATTATATATACAATATACGTATATATATGCTGCGATTAAAAATATTTTTTAAGAAATATAATTCACAAAGCAACTAAGTCGATCATTTATAATAATGTCTGTGAAAAATGTCGCCAGAGTGATCGTGAACTCGGGATAGGTTGTCGGGGCTCGGGGTCGCTGTCGCAATTATATTGCGTTTATTATTGTATTCTCGATGCATATTTCCATAGATTTTAAACTATTTTTTGTAACTGTTGTGCATACATTGCAGGCATTGTGGTGGATTTTTCTTGACACCCGTGTGTGCAAAATAAGTTATCAACCGGCAAAAAGGAATGTCCCGTCTACAACTAAATTTTAACAGACTACTAGACGGTTAAACTATCGAATACAAACAAATATTACACTATTATGTTGACAACTTATTGAGAATTCACTCCACTCGCATGATAAGCCAATTGCATTCAAAGTACATATGCGTCATAGAGTCATGCATCGGAATTACTTACTCTTTTGTCGCATTCGTCGCAGCCACGATAGACGATGAACCAAGTGACAATGAAACTAAATTATATTACGTTTGAACAGAATTCGAAAATAGTCAGTCGAAATATACAGTTCACAACAGTTATGACGATAGTTTATTTATCGCTGAGACCTCGCAAATATTTCATCCACGGATCTCACAAATCCTAAAGACCTACGGCCCCGTGGAGTAGAGTCATGACACGATTCTTCATCTAAATTGTTCGCGAAATGATTAAAATACAATTAAAATCGACTCGTCTACATCCTACAAACCATTTATTCAGCGTCGGATCGGGAAGATATCGGCCCACCAACCTTTAAGATTATAATCGTTCTTCCATTGGCACTTGCATCAATTGTTCGTACTCACTGACTAAAAACGTTCGCAGTTAACTTTCCAACGCTATACTCTATAAAATTACTTACTACAATATTACTTTAATATTACTATAATATTCTATAAGACTACGAATAATGATTGGTTTCGAGGACTTTTGAAAACTATCACTAGTTAAACTATAAGATCTTTAGAAAAAAGAAAACTATATTTACGAACATTTCCGAGCCATGTAACGTAATCAACGATACCAGCTATACACAATTCGTATCTCTATATTATGTATCTGAAAGTTTGAACGTTTCATTTGGCGATTGCCTGCAATAGGCACATTGCACTTTA
Source organism: Drepanosiphum platanoidis (assembly GCA_948098885.1). Lineage (NCBI taxonomy): Eukaryota > Metazoa > Arthropoda > Insecta > Hemiptera > Aphididae > Drepanosiphum > Drepanosiphum platanoidis. The sequence continues at coordinate 21,138,222 of OX402530.1, read as the reverse complement.
ATATGATATCATGTCCGCAAATTATCGTGAATTTTGTCCGGCCCTCCGAGTTTTCCTCGGTAACTCGCCTCACCTACCCGGGCCTGCACATATGTTATTATAAAAGGCCGACGGTGCAACGGTCCGCAGCAGAACCGGTCCTTTGGCAGCCGCGAGCAGACGAGCGAAACGCGGAATAACTATAGCGTCCGACGTCGTATTCGTTCGGTTTATTGTGACGAAAAAAAAAAAACAAAACCCGCGCCGCGTAAAAAAAAAACGGCTTGTGCCGACACTTTGAGAACCCTTGCCGGTAAAAAACCGGGGGAAAAAAACGACTAGAGAAACGAAAAAAAAAAAAAAAACGGGACTGCAGCGGCAGTTGCGTGGGGTTGAGGCCCGGAACACGTGGCACGCGTACGTCCCCGCGAGGGGTGCGCGTCGTATATTTTTTATGTTTTTAAATCGCCCTCGGTATATGCACGCGGAACCCACGCCAGCGGCTCCTAACCCCACCGGTCAGGCGGACGGGCGAAGGACTCGGCTCGCTCCTCTACATTTTTTTTTTTCATTAGTCCTTCCCGCACCCCACGCCGCGCGCGCGCACAAAGGGGTTAATACGACGAGCCCGAGGGGTTCGGGCGAGAAGCCGCTGTCCTCTGTAGCGCTGTGTGGAACACATTATAACCGCGCGTATATTATATTATGCGAGGGCTCGGCGCGCGGTATAACGTATAAGGTGTGTTATACACCGCGCACATAATATATATAAAAAAAAAAACAGTAAATTATTATGCGCGGTGCTCTGAGTGTGTATTTCACATTACACCTAGATACAGTGTGAACATGACACAACGTCAAGTGGAAACGGTCTCTCTGTCTCTTAGAAGTCGCTTTAACTATACGCGAAGACTCGCCGTCAACTATGATAAACGTAATTGTATACGTTTGTGTTGTGTTGGAAACGCGAGTCGTCTGTACAGAGTACTACCCATTTGGTCTATTTCAATACGAGGGCTGAAATATTTTGGGTTTTTTTTTTTAAACGTCCAATGATTTTCCAATTCAATCGGTCAATCTCGGGTTTAGGACCATATTATGGTCGAAATTACTTGAAAAAATGAATTGTCCGATCCGAAACTGGAGCAGAAAATAGAAGTTGCCGTTGAAAAAAAAAATAAAAAAATAGGTACATGTTGCGCGTGCAGAAAAAATTTGTTTTCTTAAAATGTGTACGATAAGGTATTGTGTTTATGACTAAGCCAAATTAAACGAGTCAGCGTTTTGCGAGAAGAAGAAAATCTATGCTAATCTAATACGTTTATAGTATTTTTAATTTTATAATATGTAAACCGCATTGATTTCGCGCGTAATTCATATTTTATACGTAAATATTTGTCGATTTCATAGATGGACGATAATAATAATTGTTCTGCCGTAATGATGTCTTTGTGATCGGTTTCCGGCCCGTTTTGGGATAAAACACTGCGGTTTTTATATCCGTATGGGGACTGTTATCGTATAATAATGATGTCGCGTAAACACGACCGTTTATTGATTTGGCGAATAATAAAATCCGAGAACGGTTTTCAATCGTTAAAAAGTTTTCCCAGGCCATAATTTAATATACTCTGGAAAACGTTATACTTGTATGTTACATATATATATATATATATATATATATATATACTCGTATTTTATATCAACGCGCGGTCGTTTTTATTTTTCAAACGAAAATTTGTTGTTTTTATTCGTTGGCGTTCGTAAAAATAAAATCAAAAAAAAAAAACCGTTCGCGAGTTCGGCGTTCGCTGTGTGTACGTATATACACAATTCTAAACAAAACGTATTAAATATTTAAATTTCGCTTTTATAAAGCAGAAAAGAAAAAAAAGAAAAGGAATTAACTCTTAACGGCGCGCGTTTCAGACGAGGTGCGTAAATTATACATTTGATTGCCGACGTTTGTTATCGCCGATTGCGCCCGCCGAATCGTAAAAGAATAAAAGGTCTATAGACACGACGACGTGTACAATATAACGTTTAAAAGAAACACGATTTAATCGTTGCGCTTTTTCTTCCTTCTCGACGTAACGGCGAGAACGTTGTTTTTTAAGCTTTTCCTCGTCTGCCGTTAAACTTGTTTATCTCTGTGTATGTGTGTGTGTGTGTGTGTGTGCGTGTGAGTTTTTTTTTCTACGTTTGTCTGGTCTAACCCTGAACACCACACACACACGCCCGCCGTGGGGTCACACTATAGTAGTTTTCGACCCCTCTGGGTCTCTCGCACACGGCATAAAAAAAATACTACTATATTCTACGCGTACTACTACTACTACTACTACTACTACTACTACTACTACTACTACTCCTAAACACGGGGTTACCCCGTGTGTCCTATTGTCGACACCCTGACCTACTAAAAAAATCGAACCAGACCCATTCGGTGAGTGCCTGAAAACTGTTGTGCGTTTGTGCAACGCGTATTGCGACGGTCCGGCGACGACGACGACGAAGAATTTTATCGCAGCAGCCGAAACCGGGTAACGTATTTTATTATTCTTATTATTATTATGATAAAATATTTAACGAACAATAATTCGTCGTATCTCGTTTACGCGATACGGTAGAGGCGCGGAGATGTGCCGCCGACGAGTGGATTTGACTTTATCTCCTCCGGGGTGATAAATGAAAGCGTCGTGTAGGATTAAAAACGTTTAATGTCTGCGAGACGCAGATTAATGTACAGTAATAAGAAGGATAAAAAGACCCTTGTATTATTAATTAAAAAAAAAAAAAATAAAAATACTCGAGCTCCCCCTCGCGCGCCACTCAGGAATCAAGAAATTAATGCCTGCCCCCGTCGTCGTCGTCGTCGTCGTTTCTTAATTTATTTTTCCTCGTTAAAAGTTTTTATGCCGAAATAAAAAGAAAATAAAAAAATCCGTAGCCGTAATCTCCGCCGGAGTGGGTGTTTTCTTTTTAAACCTCACAAAGTTAAAAAGGTGGTTTTCGCTAAAATTCGTTCCGCGGTTTTAATTGGTATCCGGTTACACAAACGCGAGAGGATCTTTTATTTCTTTTTCTTCGATCCTTTTTTTTTTTTTTTCTTTTTTTTTTAATTGCTTGTTGTGAAAAGAAAAAAACGGTCCAATTACGAGTGGCGCGATGGCGGGGCGGTGACGACGGCGAGGGAAGTTTTTTTTTTTTTTTTAAAGGACTTCGTAATTAATGGAATAATTTGATCGAGGGGCGGGAAATAAACTTGTAAACAGAAAAAATAAAATAAAATAGCCGTCGGGAAACAAATTTAATTACGTCGCGTATTATATGTATATACACGTGGGAACGATTTTAATATAATACGACCTGCAAACGTTATAATATATATATCATGCGAAACGCGCGCGGCGAATGGAGTGAAAAACTTGATTCGAGTGGTTTGAATTTAAACTGGATAAAAATGTTAACACGAACGCTAGAATATACGTACGAATATATATATATACCTGGTGCGAGAGTCTTATTAGATTTGGGAAACGTCTCGGTAAATCGACGAATATTTATCAACAACACACATACACGCTCGCACACGCGCACAACGCCGACGCGAGCGTATAGAATAAACTAAGGTTTTATTTTTTTATTTTTTTTACCCCGTCGTGACGTTTCCGTCGTAATAATAATGATGTATACCTCGAGAATAGATATACTTTTCCCTCAAAACTGTTTATGGAAACGAAGGCAATTGAATGGTGTTTTCTTATTCTTCTTCGGGGGGTTTTTCTTATTTTGTTTTTTTTTTTTTTGGCACGGGTCGATTGCGCGTCTGAAAAGAGAGCTTTCGGATGACGCCTTTTTTTTTTCTTCGTGAAAGGGAGCCGCGCGCGGAGAACAAAAGAACGCGAACAAGCTGGATCGGTGACTACTGGCGGCGGAGATTTTTCTTCTTTTTTTTCTCTCTCTTTCACTCCACACTTTTGATTTTAATGAGAACGGTTACGGCGTAAAAATCCCGAAGGGCTGTACGGAAGAGAAACAATAACAAACGACGCGACGGGTCGGGCGGGCGGCGAGCGTTCGGGTCAAATTTCAAAAGAAAATCAAAAGCGAAACGCGCTCATATTTTCTTTTGATTTTAAAAGCATGCAAAACGTGACTTACGTTTTAAGCGCGCGCGCGCATAGGAAATTGTTTTTGAAAATTTTTATCGGGTTCAAAGTGGTTAGGATGGTTTAACGGATAACCGCGGCGACGGCGGTGGCAACTGTACGCTACGCGTTATTTCAACGCGAGGGAAACACGAGACGGCGACGGACGAGGAGGGAAAAAAAAGGAAAAAAACTTTTTCTCCGGCCAACTGTCAATTCCGATGTAGATACACGACGTGTCGTTCGTCCGTATATAATATATATCCCCCGGATTGTCGTTTTCCCGTGTAAGCTAAAATAAACGATGTCGGCGTGGTTCTCGTGTGTGTGTGTGTATAGCTGCGCCGCGCGAATCGAACGGAGGAGGAGTTTCCACTTTATGTTGAAAACATACGTGCGCGTATAGGTATTCCGCTCTGCAGACGGATAATAATGTAATATAGAGAGAGAGAGAGAAAAAAAACTTTCAAAAGTGTTTAAAATGCAAGATGGAACCGCGCGCGTGCGACTCGACCCGATCGCGCCTAAAAAGGAAATGATAATAAGCTGCAGTACATAATATACACCGCGATTGTCTTATGTACATAGTGACGGAACCGTATATATATAATAATATATATATATATACATATACATTTATACGCGTAACCGCGGCGGCGTATTGTTTCCGAGCCGTTTGAATGCATTCGGTTCGGAGCAGATGATTATTCGACTCGGACGATATTCAAATTCGACTCGGCCAAACGATTTTCGAGAGTAGGTATTACACGCATCACATGGACAATTTCACATGTCGTATAGCCGATTTTTATCTGCGGACAATATATAAAAACGACGATTCCGGATTCGACTACATTAAACGAGCGCGTCATCGTATACATATACCGTAAAGCGTTTCCGTACACTTTTATAGTATCGTTTTTACCCATTTACTATTTACGTACACAATATATTATATATATGTATTCACTCATCATAAACTTGTACAAATAATAAAATAAAAAAAATACTCGCACCCATAAATTGCGATAACTACCAATTTTCTGGTTATTTCCCGGATGACTTGAAAGATGTCGACGACGTATAATACAACATAATACATAATTTATATTTATGCGCTTATACGTATATTATACGAGTATATAATATAGGTTTTTATAACACGTTTTTTATTTAATAGGACTAATAGAGCGCACGCGAATGCCGTACGTAATTCAATGTCGAGATGAGTTTCAAAATATCGTTTTACATTGCCTATAAATAATAATAGCTAGTCGCTACATATTTTGTATTTATAATAACGTATCGATGCAAGTAATTAACACACGATATGCTTGAAAACAAAACATACGTGCACAGCGGTTTTCTATCAATGAGCGAGATTAGAAAGTTATTAGAAAACCAAATATTATTTTTGTTTAACGCGCGAGTGCCTTATAGTGTATAATAATTGGTATTATACGCTGCGAGATAAATACATTTCAACGTGAAAAATATAACGTCTACTACGCAATAATATTGGTATTCTCGTGTATATATATATAAATGCACTGTTATTTTAATAGTTATCTTCTCTTTTTTATCTTCCTTTCGCTAAACTCGTTTTTCCTTTTCGCGAATTATAGTTAAATTCATCGCGAATTCATGAATTCAACATTAGTACAAATAGAATACAATAAAAATCTTTACGACTCTTAAAGTTTGTCTAAAAGGAAATAATACCTCAATTATTTTGGTCCACTATGAGCTTTCCGTCCATTGTATAATAAATGACGTTAGCGAGTAGTATATATTTTTGACCGTAAAACTCGGACATAAAGTACAGTGGCCGACGATGGCCTAACACACAATATTGGGGAGACCATTAACATTGCTTTCCGTCTCGACGAAATACATTATTTCCGATACGAATTTAAATTATATAGACGCTATATAAACGGTAATTGAGTAACTCGTTATATATGTATTCTGAACCGAGAGAGGAAAACGTAGATATATATAATATTATTTTACTTCGTCTCTCTGTGCGTATAGGTACATACGTATATGCATACGTCTACAAGGCTATATTTTAAAGAGGGTTTTCAAAGTGGAAACTATAAATATTTTATCCGGCATAATTGTTTTACGATCAATTAATTATGTATAATATCGAATATATTATAATTATCCATTGCAAATAACACATAATATGGTTACGCGTGTAGCGCTTGTTCATTACGTTCGAGGTAACTTTTAATTGTTTTTATATGATAGGATGATTTAACCTCGAGATTCATCATATTACTATAGTAATATTATATACATAATACGCGAACACATTACGCAACGAGACCATTTTCAGGCGTTCAACTTTTAATTATCGTATACATTATTTATTTCACTATTTTTATTTAAATTTACCATATTTTTTTAGTTTTGTTTTTTTAATATTCATGCTCTAAATCTCATAACATTATAGTTTTCCGAATAAAGTTGATCTCAAAAACCTCCTCCGACGAAATACACGAACAATTGGTTTTTCGTTAAAATATTTTAATCCGTTTCTTAATTGACAAAAGGAAAAATCAAGAGGGCATTCCTTTAAATTTTCATAGGGGGCAGTTACTCTTTTTCGCCTCCCTCCAGTTTGTGCCTACATATACATATTATATGTAAATTTAGTGCTCGAATCGGAAGAATAAAAGTAGCTAGGGGACCGCGTTTATTTAAAAAAAGAGAAAAGAAAGTAGCTAACTCAGCATTTATTTACCCTTAAAAACTAAAACGCGGGGGGAACGTCTCCTCCAACTCCTAAATATGACTCGATAATAAAAGTGAAATATAGATTATGTCTTCCAAAACTCAATTATCATATTTTAACCCGAGATAATTGATTTGAGAAATTTGTTATGCGTTTTTTTTCACGTACCGTACTTTTAATAAGTACAACACTCTGTGTTGAAAAGAGAAGAAAGAACGTCATGTTATTAATAAATCATTTGTAAACGTTTTCTTATACAATAGGAATAGGAGAAATTCACGAAAACGTAAAAAAAAAAATAAAAAGATAATTTATATTAGTATTGGAGTAATTTGTGAAAAATATAGTCAGGGTACTCGATTTCCCGCCAAATTCGAGCATCGTGTAAGCCACAATAGAATATCGCAAAAACTACTAATACTTTTTGTCATATAAAAAACAAACAAATAAATAGCGATTGAAAAATAACAAAACATAAAAATTTTAATTTCACATTAAAGTGTAGGCCTTTAACTATTGTGGTCGCGTATTAAAAAATATGTAAAATTAATAATATATAAGATAAATAAACGGCTCGGTCCAAGTGTATATAAATTATTTTACCCGGATATTTCTGACTATTGTAAACACGTTATTTTTTTCGTCGTATATTACAAACACGACGCGATTGGATTGAAAGCGATTTTCAGCGCACGCACACAGCGATATAACCATATCGGTCAGTACGACGTGTACCGGCCGACGGTCTCTACTCGCTACAGTCGTACGCGTGTTTTTTCAAAACGAAAACGAAATCGGTCGACACTGTTGTTATGGGCGACAAAGTTCGTCATCGGCGCGCTTGTCATCACGATCGGGGTGTAGAGCAGGGAGTCCAGAAAACGAGGCGGAAGTTTAATGAAAAAATTCAAAGACACGGCGACGATTTAAAGGTAAAAATCATACGTATATTTCTTTACACGGAGAGTTTCGGATTCCGACGAATTCGAGTGTATTATAATAATAACGATATTATTACGCGCGGCGGCGGCGGCGCGCGAATCACTCGTCGACGATGGCGGGGGAGATGCCACCGCGGTCGCGCCGTGCGTGCGTGCGTGCGATTGTGTGTAATATTATGTATACACGTCGCGCGCGCGTCTGTGCGCGCGCGCGCGACGCGATCCCGCGCGTCTGCGTGTGTATAATTGCGGGCAACATGGCGCGGGTCTCGTCTTTTGATGGAGGACCAATGCAAGCGCACCGGGACGGCCCTACAAATGACGCTCCTCCGCGCGCGCATTAAAGCGCCGACGGGCACCCGCGCCACCCTCGTGCCCGCGCCGCCGCCGCTTATCGTGCTTTTACATTCGGCATTTCGCCGTCAACTCTCGACGTCCCTCCGTCTTCTTCGCCGCCGAGGTCTTCGCTTCTTCCTTTTTTTTTTTACCCCCGTCCTCCTCTCCTTATTTATATTCCGTTTTTTTTTTTCTACCACCCTTTCTTCACGCGCGCGCGCGCGCGCGCGCGCCTGCCGCGGGCGTACCACACCGTACGTACGCGTGTCCGCCGAAGACGGAGAGAGAGAGAGAGAGAGAGAAAGTATCGAGAGACGATATCGTACACACCACCTCCTACGCAGAGTTATTTTTTTTTCAAAAAGGGGCTTTTTAATTATCGATACGTGACGACAAAATATAACACCGTAGTTAGCGTCCGCGAAGAAATATTCGACACACACTCGCCGCCGCCTCAAAGGTCACGCATGACGATAAACGCGAACGGCCGCCGAACGATCTTCCCGTCTATTGTTGTGACTTGGCGCCCGGATTTATGTGCACGCACGTAATGACCAGACGAATTAAACACGGGCAAGAGAGATACGTTAGTTTCAAACGAATTAAAATGAGCCGTACTCGACGGTATCGCATATTTCTCTCCGATTCCGTTTTTTTCTTACGAATTTGATAGATACGATTTTATATTTTGTCAATCGTATAACTACATACCAGTCGTTAAAACGTAATTTATGGTCGAAACGAGTTGGGTCGCGACGATTTTATGTGATTCAGACAAACGTTTTTCAATAATGTTATAATATTAACTAACAATGTTATGGTATTTCTATGATTCCTTCCCTCCGTTAGTTTACACCTAAGATGACCAGCCATTTCACATTATTTATCAACACCTATTTGCACGGTAAAACGGCATTAATATGTTATGTTACTGTACGTTTATTCGCGCGATATTTTTATTCCATATAATATAATATACTTGTATAATGTACGATCATATTATACAGTCATCGTACCTCGTAGGGTGAATCGTGCGTATTCGTAATGGATGTTGTCTGGACGTTTAATTAAATCCTTTGCCTATATAAATTCGGATAGATTTATGTATGTTTTCATTTTTTTTTACTGCTATCTCTCTCTCTCTCTTTCTCACATGCTACGATAGAGATCTCGTAGTATATATTACAATGTTATATAATATTATGTATAGGTAGGTACCGTGCATATTTCCATTACCGACTCCTTATTATTACGTTTTATTCCGAGTCATCATATTATATATATATACATATATATATATACATTACATATGTATGTATATTGTATATAATATTATATAATATGTACGAGTATGAGGTACCTATGCACACCTCCACCCACGTCTCCTTTATTACGACCCGCAGTATACACGGTGGTGTTTTGAGGGTATTTTTTCGTAGTGCTATTAGTACGCAAGCACGAAAATTTATCGCCCAAATTATTGTAACGATTCTTATACATATACGAACAAAGAATGTATAATATAAAAGTTTAACAATTTTCATAAACATATAACAAATATACATATATATATATATATATAATGTATGTTTGTGTTTATATATTCTACGGGTAACCCAGGATCCACTGAATAATTTAAAAGAAAAAGAAAGTTCGAAACATTTATATATACTCTCGCATTTTAGTCATTGACAAACAAGTAGCTGTAACGAGTATATTATAGTATTCCAATTTATGTTTATTTGTGATTTGGTAACCTATATATTATATAGTATTCTTCGTATTAGTTTCTTGTGATATATATATCGCATAGTTAAGAAAAATAATGAGTTTATTACAATATTTATGATTATTGCATTGCATTCGTACATACCTATACGAATTGTAATACATAGATAATAATAATAATATCAACTATGTCATAGTATATGAACTAATGTTAGATAAAAAACTATCACATTAACTTTTATTATTATTATTCTGAAATTATATCGGTGTATAATAATAAATATTTATCATTATTATATACATAATTCATGGACCGATAATTGAGTTTTCTTGACAATTATTCGAACGTAATAAACGGTCGTTTTTGATAATAGCAAGGAAATACAACTGGAAATGAAGATTAATAAAATAGTCAAGTAAATCGGAATTCGAAACTTATTTCAACGAATTACCTCGAATACAATTTTATTGGAAAATAAATCAGCGCAGTCGCACTTTTCTATTGTACAGAAGTATGACAACTGAAATCTGACGGAACCTAATGAAAAAAAATAAATACGAACTCGACAGCCGTGATCTTCGATGTCTCGAGTTTGGCGCGTCCTCGTTTTCTCTCGAATCCGACCTACGAGGGATCTTTGTAATACGATCGTTCGACTGAATTTCATTATTATTATAGATCGTAAAATTGGAAATAACTGATTTAAAATACGACGTATAGTCTCACACGACAGTTTAGGCATCGAACCGACAAAAAGGCCAGTGATTATAATATTTTAGATTACAGCGATTGAAAAACAACAGTTTCGCGACGATAAGAATACATACTTCACGCGGTGACGAGTGCGTCTCGTGCGAAACCCTATAAAATTACGCGCAATAAAAGAACTTTCGACGGCTACGCGAAACCGCACAGCCGTGAGCATCGTCATGATCCGAAACTCGCGGTGCGATAAACCGGCGGCGGCGGCGTACGAAACGTTCACCCACAGCAATAATGTATAGCGATTATATTATAATCGGTCCGGCGAAGAGCGCGATTAATCGTTATTAATTCGACGCGCGCGCGATGATCGCGTTTTCTCTCCTCGGAATCCGCATTAAAAATCGTCATGTTATTGCTGTATTACACTTTTATATAATATTATCTACGTCTCATAATAAATACAACGGCGGTGCGCGAAAACACCCTCGTTATCTTTCCGAACAATAAAATTTCGATTATCTCTGTTCGAGGAGTAGAGGTACCTACACACACATACACACATAGTGTATGGGTGGAAAAAATAAAAAAAAACGCAAAAGAAAAGATATACACACCCCGCACCCGAGTAGTCGAGAGTGGAGAAAATTACCACCATAATTTTCCCGGTCAGGCAAAAGACGCGACGGAAAAGAAGCAGAAGAAGAGCAAGAAAAAAAAAAAAAAAAAAATCTAATTTAAAAATCTCATTAACTTCCCCGGTCTCCTTATTCATTTTACACGAGTTTCTCGGGGGGTTGGGCGGGCGGAAGAATCCACTCGCCTCTCTCGCCGCCGCCGCCACCACCACCACCTCTCCCCCGGCCGGGGGGTTTTTTTCTTTTTAATGAATATTAAAGTTGTACGAGATGACGAAAAATTAAGAACTCTCGAGCGACTTTAGTTTTATAGTCGAGTGCGGTAACCGCATCCGAATAATAATAAAAGTTGGAAGTTTTTTTCTCTCTTCTCCTCCGCGAGGCGACGGTTATTAATTTTGAGTCATTAATTTCGTTCAGAATAATAATCGTAAAGAAAAAAGGAAAAAAATAAACTTTTTCGAAAAAAAATAAAAAATAAAATCATAAATTCTTACTCGCGGTCGGGGGAATAGTTCTCAAAAGTCGAGAAGCGTAACGATATTCGTCTTAATTAATGTTGGTGTATACTTTTTAACGAGCAGGTAATCAATCAACGTTCCACTTTTATAATTTTTTCTCTCTCTCTCTCTCTCTTCTTTTTCCGTCCCCCCCCTTCCTCCGGTTCCCAAAAGTATTAGGGATATAACTTCTGTGTGCAAACCGTTTTCCAAAACAACCCGGTGACAAATTACTGCCAATTAAACAGCCGTGGGCGGACATTTTTCATTTTGTCTCGGCACGTTAATGAGATTGCGCGCGTTCGCGTAATTGCGAACAACAAACGCGATTTTTCAAACACCGTAGACGTCTCTGAGAAAGAAGAATAATTGTAAAAAGAAAAAAAAAGACGAAAAATACAAAACGAGGAAAAACAACAATGACAATACATACCTAACGCTTTAACAACGTTAATAACTGACTGCGCGTTTCAAAAGTTAATACTTTTAGTGGATTTGGCCCGACGTAAACCGGACCTAAAAAGAAAAAAACAAAGAGGGTTTAAACCGTATACAAAGAGACGTTTCGGCGGAACGTTTCCGTTAAAATGTTAAAATTTCACGTCTCCGACGATATTTGATATCCGAGCGCGTAACGACATCCGGCGATCGTATAGTGACCGATCGCGCGGAGTAAAGCGATTTCATTTCATCGACCGGTAACGCGGGTTCGTCAATAATTATTACTATTCGACTGTATAAATCTGCATTGTACGCGTGCGATTATTACAAATCAATTATATTGCGTATCATAAATACGAGCCGTACTCGGAAAATTGTAATTTTCAATCGTGCGCGTTCTTTCGTTTTCGCACAATCCTGTCGAATAAAATTTCTATTCAATTGATATTGTATATAATAATATACGTATACCTTTTATACGTTGTACGTGTAAAATATCAGTTTCGTATTTTGTTTTACCGCATATTTCGGCATAAATAATATATGCCAACACGGATAAATTATAAAACTCAATGAAGCGTGCTGATGTATTACAATCGTGCGCATAAAATGATATTAGGTACATCATATTTAAATTACATTCGTGTTGGGGATATATTAAATTTAACTTTGCGGTGTATTTTTTTTCTTCTCTTATTTATGCGTAGCCATAAATTAAAACTATATCGTTCTTCAAAAAAACGACTTGATTTATCAATAATAATAATAATAATAATAATAATAATAATACGCAGCAGTACGTCATTCTCGTGTAGTTTTTAAATAGGATATAGACGATACGTAGACATATACCTATATACGAGTATTATAAAGTGCATTTTATAATATCATGTTATTTGTTCGTACTCGAGAAGCGGTACGTATTACGTTAGGTATATTGAAACGTTCCAAACGAGTAAAATAATTTGACAGTTACGGAATATTGTTTCTTTTTTCTTTTTCTTCCACCGTATATACATATACATACGAATACGAACGGTATATCATTATAATAATATACTGCGCAGTGATACGACTCGCGGGCGAAATCGTTTTGTTTTCATCGGTATGACTTTGTTTTTTAAATACGCAATTTTTTTCGCGCTCAAACTCGCGTCGCTATTGTACATGTTATATTTACGACGCGCAGGACCCGTCCTATTAACGGTTCGAACAAAAAACCATTCGATTTCGAGAAATAAACGGGGAAAAAAACAAGAAATAGATATTGCGTTTCGTCCGTATTATAATTTCTCAGTTCGATTTTTTTTTCTCTTCGTATCGTCCGTACCGCGTACAACAGAGTCCATTCTGAAAATGGGTTACGATAAACAATTAAATGGGCTTGGTCGTTGGCCAAAATGAGAAACACACACACATATAAGAACGAAATAGGATTTTTCGCGAACATTGTGGCAATTTGTGTTGGTATTTCATTTTCACCCGGCCCCACTGGTATTACTCGTTTTTTCTTCTATTTTTATTTTGGCTCTGCGCGAATATTTCATCTTATTCTTACCGTTTTTCCTTCTCCCTACTCGTATACATTATTGTGCGAGCGTATATAATATATACACAATATACCACCGCCGCCGCCGACTCCACCGCTTTCGTCGTCGTCGCCGTAGAATATTCTCGTCGCGTATGTGTGTGTGTGTGTGTGTGTGTGTGTGTGTAGGCGCGTGCGTGCGCGTGTGTTCGTATTTCGCAACGAATACGCAACTCTGAAGGGATGGCATCTGCGCGCGCGGCGCGAGAAAGTAGCCTCGTTAAGATTACATATGGAAAACAGGAGGGCGACCGGCGGTGCGAAAGCGGCGCGGAAGGGTAGAGGTAACGGCTCCTCTCTCTCTGTCCTAAGTTCGAGCTCTCTCGCGAGCGCGCGCGCGCGCGCGCGCACGAGTCGAAAGGGGTGGGTAGGCTGCAGACGGAGTGAAAGGGTCCCGGGATCCCTTCGCATTTCGCATTGGCGCAAAAGGGAGTTAAAATAAAAAATAAAATAAAATAAAAAAACCTTCGACCGAGTGTGTGTGTGTGTGTGTGTGTGTGTGTGTGTGTATGCGCGCTGCTTCTTTCACTTTCTGTTGCTGCAGACAAAACCAAATTCCGTTATTGATTAATATCCGCCGCCTTCGCCGCCCCAACCCCCGTAAACTTTACCCCACCCTCTTTATATATACATATACGTGTATATATATATATATGTGTGTATGTATATATTGTACATGTGAGCGCACGCACACACACGCTCACATGTACACACGTATACGCTCGCACACACACGACGACGACGACGACGACGAGAGAGCGTCACACGAGCGCGCACGTTTTTAATGCCGTTCTACACTATAGGCGGCGGTGGCGGCGGCGGCGGCGGTCCCGGGACCCTCGGGCCGAGGAGATGAGGAAAACGCGAAAGAAGGAATAAAACAAAATGTCTTCCGAAGAAAACCCCTCTCCGACGACGACGGCGCATTTGCCTATACGTGTACGAGTATGTATGTATATGTGCAGAGTGTGTGGAGAATTCGTCTTTACATATTATATTATTGTTGTACGCCGCGCTATGTGTGCGGCGACCTAAGACGACGACGACGACGACGGTATACATATAATATTATATATATATTTATTTTATATATGTACATGAAAACACATATCTACGGTTTTTCAATATACCTATAGTGTCGTCGCGACGCAATTAGAAATCGATATCGTCGTTTCGTTTACGGACAGCTGCGCGTTTGAATACGGGCGTAAAAATCGATCGCGATACGCGTGTAGTTATTTTTTATTTCATTTTTTTAATTGCGGACGATCGGTTTTGATTATATTACTATTAGTACGCGCGCGCATGTTGAAGGGACCGATTAAAATAATAAATCATCGCGACTGAATTTACCGTTTTCCCACAAAGGGCATCGTATTATTATTATTATTATTATATACGTAGCTTAAAAGAAACTCATTTAGATTCCTACAAAGAAAACGATCATAAAAAAAAAGTTAAGTTTTTAATTATAAATATTTCATACTCTGAGTACTCGAACAAAACGTGTATATACCTATATATTTGATATTTATTTTTATTTTCTCCTTCGTCTAAAAGGGATACTTATTATTTATTTATTATTATTATTTTTTTTTTTTTTTAATAAACAGTAATATCTTTAATCTTCGGCAAACTTTTAAAAATATTTAATACTGCATTTGAAGGTATATATGCGGGCCGGAGTTTTATTTCCTATTAAAAAATACATTAAAAATATTTATGCCTTTCATTTAAAGAGAACTCTCTGTTGTATTAAACTATATAATGGACTGTCTTTATAACTTGAAATCTTTTTTCTTTCGTTTTCTCCTTCACGATAATGTTGTAAAAAAATCTCGATAACAAGATTACTAAAATCGTCGAGAGAGGAAATGGTTTGTAATTATTATTGTCGGATGAAGAGTAGACACATTTCGGTTTATTTTTCATATACATTTTTATTAAAATTAATTTCATACATTTCCAAAGTCTTTTGTATTCAGAAAAATTTAATTAAACTTGACGTCTGGAGTATAACGTTTTCAACATTCATCATCAGATATACGTGCCTCTGTCGTTAATCAAACACACGCTAAAAAAACGTGCATATCGTCCCCGCGAATGATTAATGTTGACAATTTGATACGTTCGAAACGCCAAGAATAATGCACTTTTACGAACGAAGAACTCGTCGAGATATAACACGGCCGCTGTTGTATTTTTCTCGATAAATTGAAATAGTTTTCGTTCGAAATCGCTAATCATTCGCGTTTGAAAAGATTAAATTCACATGTGTATTTTGTCACATCGTAATTGTAGCAGAGCTGGGGGTTATTTTTTTTTATAAAGCGCGTTTTATTTTAATTAGATAAGTGTGTACATTACTCGTAAAATTCTATAGAATTAAAGAATGCTAGACCGTAGTAGACTAAACTTCCGGTAGAACGTTTCCAAATCGAAACATTTCCTATTCGAAGTATAAATATTCATAATATAATATGCAAACAAAAACGATTATTATAATTGTCTCGGACGAAACAATAGAGTGTAAGTTGTTATCTTTTTTAAAACTGAATCGAGTAGTCGAGTTTCATTATATTCATAACAATCATACAAAATACAATTTAGGGTCGTGAGGTTCGACCCTTAAAAACGTAAACCCTCGATCGGATCACATCGCGCACAGACGTTGTAAACGATATCGAAAAATAACGTCATCGAAATTTCCTTCTTTATACACTTGCTCTATACTGTACTTGCTCTTCAACGCTTCTTTGTTTTTTTTCTTCACAGTCACGCGAATGGTGCGGGACATCGGTCGCGGAATACATTTTCTACGATACGCGAAAAACGAAATAGCCGACGACGTGGAACACGACGACGCGCGAACCGCCGGAAGTTCAGGGTCAAGGGCTAAAGGTACGTTCGGATAGCCTTCAAAACAAAAATAAAAGTTCTCACGCGTTTCCGACGCTCTAAAATCGGCTGGCTCGCGTTCGTTCGTACGCGTTAAAGACGCGTTCAGCGTGACGTTCCACGCCGCGCGACGTATTTTATCGTGTGTACGCAAACAGTTTATAATAATATTATCGCGTTTTATCATAATATTTATATTTCATTGGTCGCGCGCAAACAAAATATTAATCGAATATATGATAATTTCCGAATAATAAAAACGATAGTATATTTTATGGAAACGCGTTGCGCTCGCTCGCTCGGAGTTTGTCGTATCCGAACAGATAATATAATAATACGGTTAATTGAACCGGGATGTTCGCGCACCGTTTTATATTAACATCGGCGACGTTCGTATGAAATATTTGACGTTAACGAAATAATAGAATTATTATATTACGATTTGGAGCGTGATTTATATTCGTTATTATAGTAATATACCGTGTAAACGTAACGTGTACCTCCTATACCCAGCAGCGCACGTATGTGCACACAACATAAACGGCGTGCTATTTTCATTATTCGTTTTTGTTTTTCTTTCTCTCACAAACAATATAAAAGGGCAATATAATATACACACGGGATATTCTTTGCGGTACAGTTATTATTATTATTACTATTTTTTAAATGTTTGATCAATTTTATTTTAAATTATTATTAACAACGTGTGCACAGAACACGGCGGCGGTGGTGAAATGCAACGATAGCATTCGCGTTACGTGTTATATTGGAGTTACGATCGAGTCGCGTTCTGTTATTCATTTTTTATTACTTTTATCCCGATTCGAGTTTGTTTCGCCCGACTATTATGATATAACGGTATAAATCTACTCGTCGTGTGTATGGGGAAAAAATAAAAAAAAAAAAAAATAAATATATAATGACAATGGCGCGTACGCGTCGGGTATCGATGTTCCAATTTGCAAACGCGTTCGGAGTTGCAGAACTTTATAGTTTTCGCCGGCGAACAAAAGTCACATTATTATAATGCAGAGGATTCGAGTTCGAGCTCGCTCCGCGAGATATCACATAGACAGTATACGTATATCGTTCCCATTGTTAATCGACAGTTTAAAAACGCGCGGTGTTTATTCCGGACCGCAAACTTTTTGAATTTTATATCGCGTTTGCGGTGGCGGAGGGGTTAAAACTCCGTCGTTTTAACCGCTAGTCGTGAATAACATCGATCTCATCGCACTCGTCGCCTGTTTTGTTGTTTATTTTAAATCGTATTACGACGCGTCGAGTCGCACGTTTTAAAACACGAGCGAGTACAACGCGTCGTCGATACCGTATCGCATATGCCCGGATAACGTCGTGGTCGTCGTCGGTCCGTCAGTTGTCGGCGAGACGGTGATCCGCCGCGACGTAATTTTCGTCCGTCCGTTTTGTTCGTTCATTTTCGTTTCGTTTATTGTTTTTCGCTTGAGAACGTGGATAAATAAAAAGAAGAAAACTAGAGACACACGTTGACAGTTTTGTCCCGAGCGGACGGACTCGTATATTGTTTTATTTTACCGGGCAGAGCGGGGGCCTATTGCCATGCGTTTTGGCCAATCGACACGTATATTATAATACACAAGTCGGAAAATATTAATTGGTGACCCCGGACACTGTGCGGTTCGATCGTCGCTATACAGTGAGCGATATGGTTTTGAAAGTTTTCCGACGACGCGTCGTGGACCGCCATGAATATACGATCCGCCGAATAGTTAAACAAACCGTTGACACGATCGTTCCGACACGCCCCCGTCCACCCGGTCGACGGTGATAAAACAACGCCGCAGCGCCCGCGGGCCCGTTTAAAAAAAAAAACGTATCTCGTTAATAATTATTACGGTAATAAATTATTGCGTACGAGATTACTATGGGAATCTTAAAACCAACGAAACGTGTTTCAGCTCGTTTAAGAATGCAATTCCTGAATCTAATTAAAAATATTGTTTTTTTTCTCCCTATTCTTCCGGATTTTTTTTTTTTTTTCTTAACGCTCGTTTTAGTCCCTCCTTTGTCCCGTTCCCCTCCTTTAATATTCGTTGTCTTGGCGGTATTCCACAAGAGAGGTAATATTTTCCGGTAGATAGCTTTTGGGCCACTAAAGGGTCCGGCGGTTCTTTCCTTCTCCATTCTTTTCGCCTAGTGTTATTAATCATTTAACGTAGTTAGTGCGCGCGCGCATTCCCCGTCACGGGCAAAGAGGGCTGAAACCTGCCCGCAGGGTTTTCCGTATCTGTTTTTTTTTTCGCTTTCCTTTCCCCCTCCCCTCCCTCTCACCCGTACACACCACTGTTGTTCGCGTTTAATTTCCTCGGGAAAACGAAAACGACAAATTTCTGTTGAACATTAATTAATGACGTTTTTTTTTTTCTTTTTCTTTTTCGATTTGATTTATTGGAGTACTCAGAGATTAATAAATATCGAAAAAGAACGTTCATTAATCCACATTAGTATATATATATATATATATATATACAAGAGAAAAAAAAAGAAAAAAAACACATAAAAAGAAACGGTCCTCCCAAAGTCTTTGGCGGGTTTTTGACGTTTGTTTCGAACGCCAAAAGTACGGCCCATAAATCACGCAAAGCTCCCCCCCCCCTCGAACACTGACATAATATTTTTTACTTTTCTCCTTGTGTGTCGCTACCGTCAGTCTTTATTGTTTATGTGAGAAATAAGTATTCTTCGCGTGCGCTGCCGCGTGTGCCTAGGCCGTAATATCGTGATAACGATGATAACACTTACCCGCCGCCATTGTAATAAACGAGCGTCTTGCGCGTCGAGAGAGCACCGTCTTCGAGACACACGAATGCTACGATATTGCCTACTCGACCCGCCGGCGCACGTTGTATCGGACGCCTCGCGTAACAACCGCCGTCGAGACGAGATTTTTTCCGACTACCTACGTGGTAGTTGACGTACGTCGTCAACCGTCAATTTTTTAAACGCACGATGTACGCATTATCTCGTAAAAAAATCGCCGTCGATTAGAAACATTTCCATCGCGCTCGTTTTTCAATACATCGTACGAGCGACACAAACGTGTCGTGTGGAAATCAAAGTCTAACGTAGGCACAACCCAATTATTCGGGGCACTCCAAACACACCGCGTGGTCAATTCATATTTTATCAACCTGCCCTATTTACTATAAATAAAATGTGTATCGAGTGGGACGCGTCGACGTGTTTTTATATTATCTACGATGTCGAATATCAACGACACGTTTATTTAAATTTTCCGATACGGATTTCTCTCGATCTACGTGCGAACGTCGGCGAATTACTTTCCGTCACATCAAAGTGAAATGTTATTTCATAAAACGAATAATAATAATAATATCAGCGCATTAGTGCTCTCAAAACTGCAGCGTGCAATACCAATATACATATAATTACGTACTTTCAATATATATATATATCATAAGATCGAAGGTTCACTACGAAATTTCATTTCATTTTATCTTTGATAATATTTTAGTTTATAAAACGCCGTTTCTTAAAAATATTTTTCCACTGCACATGTAATTGAAACAGTACCCGTGTATAAGGTATGGAAAAAAATAAATATTAATCCTTGAAAATCAACACAAACAATTTCCGAATTAAATCAAACGCACACTATTTACCAATTAGTATTTACTTTTTTTTAACTATCGACCGTACATAATTTACATAATATTCTTTTTCGTCGAGATTACAAATTAATTTAGTCGAGGGAAAATGTTTGAATTATTAAAACGCTTATATTAATATTTTACGTGGCGTTTACAAAACAAATGCAATTTAGTTAATATTTCATGAGATTAAAATATAATGGTATAAATTAATTTTGTTATTTTCGTGCTCGAAAAAGTCCGAAGCCGAATGTAAATAAAAAACAGGGAAACGCTCCCATGCCGCGTACAACCAAATCTATTTATGAGAAATGCGCTTCCGTTTTTCATTCGACAATTAGGTGTAAGACCAAAATCAAATTTACTCATCTAATTAAAAACATTATACGAAGTAGGTAATCGAATTGAGTATTTGTCGGTGAAAATATATTACGTACAATCACGGAGTAAACATGTTTAATACGGATTCAAGTTAAATGTCAATAAAATATAAATTAAAAAAGCTCCGGGGAAATGTTTTAATCGAATAAGCAGCGGCTGTTAAATCGAAAAGGAATAAAAAAAAACTAATCGTCACGGGGACATAAGCATATTATATAACGCATTTAAGTAAAACGATTTCAGAAATGAAAAAATTTCCAACGCACAGCCGATATAATATTTAAATATTGCGTTTATTATTAACGTCGGCAGGTATACGCTAATGTCGTACGACAGACGGACGAGTGTGTGCGTTTTTCTTTTCTAATCCGGTAACCGCCGTTTTAAATTATAAACGTTTTTTTTTCTTTCTGTCCACATACGCGCGGCAGCGGTACCCCCCGCTGGCTGACCTAGCAAAACGGAAATCTCGTTAAAAAAGAAAGAGAGAGAGAGAAAGAGAGAAACATGTAAAAAGAGAAAGGACGACGTACGTGCGAGCGGGGGCGAAAGAAAGAAAAAGGAGGGATGGAAAGAGAGAGAGAGAGAGGGAGAGAGAAGGGAGGAAAAATGCGCTTCTCATAGTATATTCAGCACAGTGACGTAAAAAGCTTTTAGTTCCCGGGGCCCCGTTAACCGTTTTGCCGGACTCATTTACCCTCATTTCGAACCGGCGGCGGTGGCGGGAAACGGGGATGGCGGGGGGTTAAAGAAAACGGGGAACCTTTTTAAAAATGAAGGGATTTACTGGATACGAGCTCTGGAAGGCATACAGCCATATAATCGAGAGAAATGGTCCGGTTGCTCTCCCGCACTGACTTCTTAATGGAACCAGCTTAGTCTTGTTGGCCGACGCAGACCCTGCGCGCCACCGCCCCCGCCGCAGCTCGACGCGGAGCGGCCGGCGGGAAAAAACCTTCACCTCCGCGCGCGTGTGCGTGTTATGTTTATTGCATATATGCCTCCGGGACCGACGGCCATTAACTTTTGTCATTTTCCCTTCTCGTATATGTATATATATATATATATACACACACGTGTGTTTTTTTCTTTACGTTTATATATATATACATTTTTATATTTCGGCTCTTTTTTCTTCTCTCGTCCCGCATCCGCCCACACACCGGCCCTTATTCGCGTTCTATCCTTTTCGAGCGTTCGCGCGCGCGTGTATGTGTGTTCATTTATACCGCACGCAAAGAGACGATGACTCGAAACGGATTACACATTTTTTTCTATTTCTCTAGTCGTCGCCGCCGCAGTCGTACGACTTTAATGTCTACAATGCGGCGCTTTTGCCGTAGTAGGTGCACAATGCATGTACATTGTACACATACAGTGTATATACTATTATTACTAGGTGACAGACACTAACGCCGATTTTCGCTGTTATCATGAAAACAGCCCCACGTCGTGCAGTAGGACATACATGCGTATACAACTTATATACACGCGTACGTACGAGTCGTTTACGACACTCGGCGCTGATCTTTCCACGCCTCCCTTAATTTCCGAACGGGGGAAAAACGGGACCGTTAGACATGGCCGTTTTCGACTTACGCTCTCTTATACCGTGTAAAACGCGCGCCTACGCGGACACACCCCGTACGATTGTAATTGGTATGATGGGTGGTGTATCCTTCGCTCTTTCTCAACTCGGGCCCTCGAGAGATCGCATCTGCGAGGAATAAATTATGTTCACCGCGTGCGAGAATCAAATTTTCACTCGAGTGCTCGGAGCCGCGGCGAGTAAACGAACGAAAACATTACGATCGTCAACAACAGCGCCGACGTAATAATAATATACCGAGTGTTACAAGTCGACGACGCCTCGACACCAAACCGTTTAACCGCCATAACCGTCGCGGTCGAAAATACGAATGCTGTTATGGACTCGCGGATATGTATGCGGTGCGATCAATTTACATAATAATTAATTATCGTTCGGAACGCTTCACCGGCCGTTCTGCGCACAGAGTCTGATGACGAGTCGACGACCGACATCAGAATATTACAGGGGAAACAATTTCAGTCGGAAACACAGTGTACTATATACATCTACTTAAAAAATAATAGCCTCACACACGTCGATGGAATAATTTGATAAAAGTGTGTTTTCGTTTCACGAAATGCGCGTTTATCTCTCAACGCGTACACACATGCGCGTGCGGTGACGAAACGTAATAGCAATCATCGAATCGCACGTGGGATTAAAAAGAGAAAGAGAGAGAGAGAGAAAGAGAGGAAACCGAAAACAAATACAATAGATATACGCATCGTCGTCGTTGTCGTCGTATGAGAGTAGTTTCGGGAATTGATGGGAAAGCAAACAAACGAATTTTGTCGTATTTTTTCTCGGCGTTCACACACACGCACACACGCCGCAAACGTTTAAACGATTGGCCAAATTGGGTTTGTTCACGATTAGCGAGCACAAAAAGTACCGCGTGCGGTTACGCGTTCGCCCACTCGGCCCTCCTATCGCCTGCCGTCACCGTCGTCTTCGTCGTCAGTCCATATACGCTACGACGGCGCGCGGCGGGCCGATCGATATGGATTCGTCGGGAAACGGTTTAAATTCTCCGCGCTCGTACAGCCAATAAATCCCCACGCCTAATACACGTCCTATGCATGGTATCTGATAAAGTATAGTCGGCAGAGAAAACAAGAGAGACGGAGAAAGAGAGACGGAGAATGAGAGAGAGAGAGAGAGAGAAAAGTGAGACGGGAAGACAGAGACAGAGAGAGAGAGCGAGGGACGGGGACGACTGAGAGAGAGAGAGAGGAGAAACGCGAAAAACCCGAAGGGATCCTGTTAAAAAAAAAAAGAAAGAAAAAAAAAGTCCTCGGGGAGCCGTCGGAATCGGTTGATTGTCCCACACCTCCCGCCCCGATACCGTATCTAATCCCTTGCCGCCGGCCGACCGGTCGGCCCGGAGGAGGAGCAGACGACTATACGACGGTTTTCGGTACAAGTGTTGTGTGCGTGTATACGTGTATAGTCCACGTCTAAAATCGTCCCCTTCGATCTGCCTTGGCTACGACTACTACTACTACTACTACTACCGCCGCCGCCACCGCGGTTTTCCACCGCTCGTGTTTCGGTGCTCTCTCTCTCTATCTATCCCCCCTCCCCCCGTAAAATATATATATAGTATACTCCTCGACTCGCCCGTGTGTTCTTGTACACGAACTTAATGAGAAAAACGCGTACGGCAGGAGAAACGCGAGCGGCCCGCGCGCGCACACTCTCTCGTACGTGTATGCGTGTCGTAACAAATAGGTTTTTTATCCTACAAATCGTTTCGCTATTGATTTTCCTTCCGATTTCGAACGAATAATACATATGATATAGGTGTGTACGACGTATAATAATAATACGACCGCGTCGAACGGTCGGGAACGCCGGCCGAACCTTTTCGATCGCGTAAAACCGATTAGACCGCGAGGAGCGCGCGCGTCCGACGAGGCGACGACGACGACAGTCGTCGTCGTCCCCCCGCCGCGCCGTCCGCGACTCGCATACTGTTAAAATATATTATTTCTTCACAACGCGACGGTTACAGGTCTCGAGAGCGTTTTTTAAGGGAGGTTTTTCTTTCTTTTCTTTTTTCGCCCTCTCTCGCGGTCGTCGCGACGCGGAGAAGCCGTATCGAAATCGAGTTATAAACTCCGGTACGCGCGCGAGGACCTACGTGTGATGTAACGTGTACGCTCGTGCACCTGCGGTCCGGGGTCGCTGTCGCGTTGGTCCGAATTATCCGTCGAGCTCGGAGACCGGGGGAGGGAAAACAATGACGAAGCGAGACGCTTGGCGTTTATAATAATACGATATAAATAAACCGCATTGAAACTTTCGTGATCGATAACGCGCGGCGGCGGCGGCGGCGGCGGCGGCGTCGTCGGTAACGTTTCCCGCGAGTCCATAACACTGTAACGCGCCAGTTCCGTTTGTTGTCATTGAGTTTTTTTCCCCCTCTCCTTCTTCTTCTTAATAATTCGCACCGCGAAAATAACGCCGGAGAGACGACGAGAAACCGTTTTCGCGATTACGTTATTATTATACTAGGTTTTTATTAGTTTTTTTTTTTTCTCCTCTTTTCGTTCGACAAACTTTTCTATATTTATCGTGACGCGATTTCGTGTCGTTTACTACGTGCGCGGTATGTATGTATGTATGTATGTATGTATGTAGACGAAGCGCGTTTACGATTTCGTGTCGGAATAAGACAATACGCACGCGGCGTTATATGTATACCCGACGTAATATATATTTATACAACGCGATTCATTTATACGCGCACACGAGTCGCGTGCGCTTTGAACGTCGTCGTCGTGAATCGTTCGACGAAAACACTTTCCGCCGGGAATTTCGCGAAAACGTTTGACGTGATCGATACACTATTGACGTGCAGACGATTTACACACACACACACACATTATACATAACGCGATATTATGATACCTCTGTGCGTTGCGAGATGGTACGTCGTCGCCACTTCAAGGGCTTACGAAACTATACACGCGCCGAACCGTCGTCGTTCGTTGTGGCAAAATGAAAACCAACCGAACCGTTGATTTCGTTTTTCCCTATTCCGCGAATATTAAAATCAATACGACGTGTGTGGTGCTGCGGCTTGGTTTTCTCCCCTTCCGATGTACACACACACACACACACACACACAAATATATAATACACACACACACACTCTCGGAACGTATTCGAGCGAAAGACTCTCGCGGATGTTTATTTTTCATCAAACCACGGAAATTCGCAATTATATTTGCCTTGTACGTGATCGCTCGGAATTCAAACAGTCGGTCTGTGTGATTTTTTTTCCCTCGCGTTCGTTTTAATCGAAAACTACTACCTACACATACGTATATTATGCTCGACGCGCGCGGTGTGCGTATAATACGCGCGCGTTCGTCTACGCTCGTATAAACGTCGTCGTATAGTTACGTCCGCGGGAAATCGTCGACCGACGTATATTATTATAGATTATAATACACGGCATTAAAAAAATAAAAATAAAAACGCGCGCACAGAATATACATATTATCGTATCGAATTCAAACACCACGTCGTATAATGACGCGTACAATGCGTGTATTGAGTCGTCCGAATAGAATCGAACGTTAAACACGTCGCGACGTGATGATTAATTATTTTTGAAATCGCACGCTAGACTATCAGTGTTACGCGGAGGAAAATCATTACTATAATTATCGCGTATAATTAGACGCGAGACGATCATCGGCCAATCATCTCGTTATAATATTAGTGTAATCGTGTAGCGGCTACGTGTAATTATCGGTGAACTCGCGCCGTCCGAGTTAAAATACGAACACGACACACAATATAATCGTATTTGTATGCGATAAACAACAATAAACAGGAAATCCAAAACAGTTGTTGTACGAGCGACGCGTTTCTGAACGACGGCGCGGTCGTAATGTTTTACCGCTCGAGAAGAAAATCGTATCGCGTACTCGATAAATCGTTTCCGGCCGCGAGCGGGTTCGTAAACCCGATGACACATTTTCAACGCTTGAAGTGGACCGGAGGTGTAATTTCATATTTCTCCAGCGGACGCAAAAAAATCGTCTCACGATGAGCTATAACGGGAATACTAAATATTCAACGGATTGCTATGGTCGATAATCAACAAGACATACACGTTTTTACTTTGAAATCGGAATGCCAACGCGACTTTACTCTCGCGTCTCACAAACGAAGCGACGGAAATTCGTTCGAAATAGAAAAAAAGATTGAAAACGAAAATTTCCTCGTCGACGACAACGCCACCGTTATGTTTACAGACGGATTTCGGGAGACGGGAGACGGTGTTTTAGGGAAGTCGTCAAGACGTACAAACGCGAATCAAAATCACTAACGTTTCTAAATAGAATGCCCGCGCAAGATTTCTAATATTCGTGTAATTTTCCGTTCGGATTTCGAATCAATCCGACGGTTTTTCATATTATACGGCCGCACGGCTCGAAAATAATTTACAATACCGATATTATAACCTAACCGACGCGCTATCTCTCATACCGGTCGGTGAAATATTATTCAAATTTCGTGTGGTGCGCGGCAACTCCGCCCTTTTTTTTCAACCCCCGTTTCTGGTCGTGCTTTTAAAAACGTTGTCGGCGCTCGTTTTTACCTTACCCGGGCCCCGGCCCTGGACGCGCGACGAAAATAACAGATGTGTATGAAACGTCTACGCTCGTGTTAGAAAAAAAATAAACGTCGGCGACTTCCGCCGCAGGTAGATACGCGGCGGCGGCGGCGGCGGCGCGCGCGCTTTCGTGTCGCCGCGAACACTGGCGCCCCGAGAGGCCGGGCAGACGAAAAGCGCAAGTGCGACGAGGCAACACGCCCCCCGCGCCGTCAATTATTTGCCGTTTTTTATTTATTTTCCCACCCCCGCACCCCCGCGCCCCCGCCTCCTTCCCGTTATCGCGTCGTATTGTCTCTCTAGCCGTTCGTCCTTCTCCCCGCCGAACAACAATTATTACGAGACGCGCGCAACCCCTTTGCCGCTCTCTCCTTTTCTCTCGTCCTTTATTATTATTTCTTTTTCGTTTCTCCTTCTCCTTGTTCTTCTTTGTCGAGACTCGCGCGCGCAACGTGAATAATAATTACAATTCACCCGCCGCCGCCGCCCGTCCGCTACGGCCGAGAGAGAGAAAAAGAGACGGAGAGAAAAAGAAAACTCCTAACCCGAGCCCGTGCGGTATAATCATTATATATACGCGCCCACGCATATATATATATACACGCGCGCGCGCGCGTTTGTGTGCGTGCGTGTGCAGGAGGGTCGTCTTCGTCGTCGCGCGGGGCCGCAGATGTGGCAAAGGTATAAAAGAAATTACAAGGGTGGGGCCTACGTGGCGTGTATATACTATATAGGATAGAAATACCGGCGTATATATAATGATTGGGAATAATTTTAATTTCATCGATAGCCCGGCGAAAAAGTTTTATTCCGTTTTCTCAGCGCGCCCGGCCGCAAAAAGTTTTCCGCCGCCGAACAATATCCAGGTGTATATATAATATACGTTTATATAAATATACAGGCTTTCTCTACTCCACACCCTCTCTTCTCGTTCCTCTTTCTCTCTCTCTTTCTCACCTATTTCACACGTCTATATATATATATATATATATATACATACAGTGTGAATTATTGCGCACGCCCATTATATTATTAAATAAAAACATGTATATATACAGAAGGATTTCGGTTTCGAGACCCCATTAATAATTTAGCAATGGGACGCGTTGATAAGCAAAGCAAAGCAAAACAAAAAAATACTATTCCGAATTGATTGTACGTGTATTGTGTATTGTGTACGTGGGCGGTGAAATTATATTATCGAGTCTTAAGCCGGCCCGAGTCTTTCCGCGCGATCGCGGTTTTCCTATTTAGATTATAACAACAATTTAATATCACAACTTATACCGCTAGATATATAACGTAATGTTTCGTCGGACCGGTGTGTTGCATTTCGAGATTTACGGTCGACTGAAACGATAATACAAATGAATTGAATTTTAACGACTCCAATACAGTGTTTGAATGTATTCGATAAATATTATACCTAGCTGCATGCGACGCAATAAGGATACGATTGTCGCGTTTGACGTTTATTACAGAAAGTATAAAAACACGTTTAAGACATTTTTTTTGATATCCACATTATGATTTATATGCACATAAAATACACGATTGAGTGCGAGACGTGTAAAAATAATATTGCACGTGAAAACTGTAATGTTTAGTAACTGCGGAGTATTAAACTGCAGAGCGTTTAAACATTTCTCAACTCCTAAATTTATTTCGCATTGTTAATTCCGAATCGTCACGGGGCCTATCTCGTAACATCTCGTAACTATCTCGATACATTTAAATACGACGGTTTAGGAATTAATTCAATTCGCATCAAATTTTGATGTCCGTAATATATTATCATAAATCATCGTGATTTCCGATCAAATAATTTAGGATTTCTACGTGTGTTTGACGAGCCGCACGGTTAATGTGCAGTGCTCGTGCTTGTGTGATTTCAGTAGAAATAAGTACGGGTACTACGAGTGTTCATTTATTTCGAATGCGTGTACCTCCCAAACGTTGTCGTGTACGTTAACGAATGGGTAAATATACCATCGGGTAAATAGGTATCCCGGAGAACCCGTGGTTTGTGATAAAATATAATTGAAATAATCGAATCGGAATATATAACGTAAGCGAGTGCGTTTAAATGAGCCCATTAATTTTTGTAAACGCACGGCGTAATATATTACAGTGTATACAATATCGAGTCATGGGAGCACGTGAACTCCGAAGGAAATATAGTTATACCTGCATCACGCAAAGTGAATTTCAGCAATTTTTGTTGCATTCCTATGGGTAAACGATAAAACGCTAAACGGAACCTTTGGGTTTTATTAATGTTGCGTGAACGCGAAAGACATATAAATGTAAATGAATACCCGCAGCGTACGGCGGCGTATCAGTAGAATCGTATTCAAATTAGTCAGGTCGATTAACCTGTCGTAACGTAATATTCGTTACGACTTACGATGACAACTCACTTACACTCGCTCACGATAAAAAGACATATTGTATACTCGTACGTTTTAAACGACGTTGTAAAGGGGGAGGGAAAAAAAATGCAATTTTTCGAGTGTGTATATAAAGACTGCAGTTATTTTATCGACGCGGTACTTTTATTTACGTTGAATTCGACGAAACACACATTCGCCGTACAACCCTATATTATTGTGCAGTTGTCCTAGTAAACAATTGATTTCGATCTCGATTCGTTTATTTACCCGATTCAAACGGTGTTGGTCAAACGAAACCGAAACGATAATCTCAAAGCGATGAGCGGTTAAATACCCCTAGGTCGAATAGTGCGTAGTGTGCTCTCGGTACAGCCGGCACGTGGCGCTGCCAATCGGAGGTTGTTGCCGCCGGACAACAGTATTATTCGGCGCAAATAAACGAAACGGATCTGAAAAGAGAAAAGAAAATAACGAAGAAACTCGACAATTTGCCCCTCGTACACAACTGATGGTCTCTCACCCCTTCAGTGAAATAATAATAATAATAATAATAATAATAACACTAGTCGGCGTAGATTTCCCTCGGTTTTTCCTCCGCGTACAACGTATACATATATATATATTATATTATCGTCGGTCCATCCGATATATACATAGTTTAATTAAACCGAACCCGTCTATTGTGTAAAACCGGAAGAGGACCCATTATAATACGGACGAGCAAGTCCTTTTTTAAAGTAGAGAAAATAAAAAAAAAAAAAAGGAGGAAAGAAAGAAAAAGAATGAATTATCGAAGAGAAGAAAAAAAGCTAAATATTCTTATGGGTCTTGGAGACGGGGAGAAGGGGAATGGTGGTGTTCGGCGAAACGAAAAATTGCACGGTCCGCTGGCGGCAAAGAATCGTACTGAATTTTCTTTTACGCAAATTGCAAAATGAATGAAAAATACGGAGAATTAACTCTATTTTTTTTTTTTCATCGACTTATGGTCTCCCCGAGGCGAGTGTTTCGAGTTACTGAGCGACTTTGTATTATTTATATAATATTTTTAATATATACTCACTTATTCTCCTTAAACTTAATGCATAATCAATGTGTTTTTGGTTTACAAAAACTAATTTATACTTAATATTTTCCCGTCAATTTATTATTCGTCTACGACATTGTGCGTATTCGTTCCGTAAATATTTTATGCATCGAGCGCGTTCAGACAAAACGAATAAAAACAACAGCACGACATCATAACGCACCGCGACAACGACACGGTCGGATTAAAATAAAATTTAAATTTCGACCGACCCAGATGTATTTGAATATTCATAATTTCATCGAAACGCGACTTTTGCGTGATTATTTTTTGTAATATCCAATGTAAAAGTACGTTTACGGTTTAGTTCGATTAGTTATGATAGTATGGTCGATTATACGTTGAAAAATGTAATTATACCGGAAATCTAATCGTAAGAAAACGTAAATACTCGTTTGAGTTTTCTCGACGATCCGTTTTTGTCCGAACGCGTTTTAAACTTTTCTACGCGATTTAGTTTCGACGCGTTAGTCAAGGCTTAAAAAGAATGTCGAATTCGCTGGAAATCGACAAGCCCGATCGGATATGACATGTCACCTACACGGTATGTCTACGGACGAGTGCGACTCGGACAAATCTTTCAGAAGATTTTCGCCGAAACCCATCGAGTGGCGAATGTTTCGAAATGCTCGCCTATGTCAACACCGAAAGGTCTAATAGCCGATTGTGAGGGTCAAAAGCTGACCGATAAGTAGGCTCGAACGAGATGTTTGAGATGTGCGCGGGGTTCGATCGGTCTTGGCCAAAAATCGACATACCGTTGAAGCTTTATAATTTTATAAAACAATACGGAGTCGCGTAGATTTTTGAATTTTATCAAATCAGAACGAGCAAAGCCAACATACGAGCAAGGCCAATTTAGCTCACCCGCCAACGCGTTCGATAATAAATGTTGGTATTTATAAATATTATAATACGCAGCTTTTCGACTTGTCGGTTATTAACCTAACCGTCGGTATAGCCTACCGATACGATTGCATTGGATTGACGTGTAATTTTTACAAAAATCAGTTGATTTATTTTATTATTATATAAAATTCATAACTATATAATAATATAGGGCGGAGAATGTGAACTTAAATGTAAATTAAAATTTCTCGGTAGAAACGTATATAATATACATATTTTGATTAATGAAATAAAATTACTATTTTGTTTCTTAATTTACGAATAAATCTCTTGCCCTTTTAAATTTTCATAGGAATGCGACGACCACTCTCTCTAGCCCCACTCCAAATTACGCTTATAATGTGCGTAGGTACAATTATGAGCAATCGGTGATATTTATTTTTTGTGATCGAGCCACAGCGACGTGACTTTAAACAAATACAATCGAAATCTACGACATACAGCACTACGTTGAGTATTATATAAAAAAAATCAATAAGTTTAATATGATCGAATAACAATTCTTATTTAAAATATCACACCGAATGTATTGCGCGAGCGTGTTTGAAATTTTCGATAACGTTATATTTTTATTTTTCAGAACGAGTCCTCTGCACAGTGTAATAGAAGAAAGATTAAGACATCACACTAAACGAACACAACTCCTATAGTGGTCGATATAAAAATCAGTTCTCGCGAAGTCAACGCTCCGAGAACATACCAATGTATTCAATCTGTGAGAAGACTTATTCTGCCGCCGACAACCGTCGACCGTACTTGGTACGACTGGTACAACCGAACGAACCGATGTCACATAGGTACACCGACGTAGTTCACAGCGGATCGACGATTTTTCCAAGTACATCGAAACGTCGTCGCGCATTCGTATTAAATAATAGGAAGTGAACGAACGTTTTTCACACCGATTTTGTAATAATCATACAATTATTATTACACATAGTTATCGTTTGTCGCATACCGTCGGAATGTTTTCTACTCACATCGGTGCGATATCGCATCGGTTTTAATCAGTCGAACCGGCGAATCGGTTTGATCGCATACAAATGAATTCGTATGGTTTTATTTATTTTTTTTATACGTTTCCGTTACACAAATGTGTTTTCGAAACGTAATCTGTTTAATGCAACACATGTGAAGTAATCGAAAAAGAGGTCGCGACTATTTCAGTATTTTCGCCACGACCGATATTCCGCCGCGTAAAAACATTCCAATTGAAATCGCCCGAGACTCAAACGGATAGGAAAACTCGTCGCGAGCAAACGCGTTTCGCCGGTACCGATTTTTTCCTTTGTTTTCCGAACGTAGCGCGCACACGTTTGTAATTATTTCTGTTTCGCAAGCTCGATGAAAACAATACGCATCCGATTAAATCGGATTTCCCGTCCCGTAGAAAATATTCAACGATATTAATATCGAATTCGTACGGTATGAATAATTCAACGCGGCCGAGTTTCGAAAATCGGCTTACAAATTTCGATTTTAAGAACACAAAGTTTAGACTAAATTGGCCGTGAAAAAAAAACATACCCCGCGCACAATCGAGCGCGGTCGAAACGAGTATCGATTATGTGTTATATTCTCGGTGTCGATCTCGCGCGGAAACGCGTTGATTTCACGAGACCTCCGCGGCGGCGGTCACACGACGACGTCACTACCGCGGGCCTCGGGCGGACGAATTTCGGCCTGTCGAACACACACACACACACAGGTGTATACCGGCGAGGGAGAGAAAAATAAAAAAAATAATGAAAATACCCGTCGCGCCGCCACGTATGGGCCCCGACTTACTCTGCGGGTCACGCGGGAAAAGGAATGTTTTTTTTTTTTTCGGGGAAAAAGTAAAGGAGGAGAAAAAAAGGAAAATAATAATAAATATTATACACATCTCGCACACGGCGTGCGCTCGGTCGGTTCGGCGGCGAGGGCCGAGTATATAATGGTGGGAGGACCGTATTCGTTGTTTTTCTTATATATATATATAGTTTTTTATTTTTTTTTTTTCAATATTTTTATTATCATTGTGTATTATTATGCGAGTTTGCGCACGCGCCTCAGCCGCCGTCACACACGGTATTCGATCCACGTATTTCCTCCGCCGCGCTCCGCACACATATAGTCGCACACCGGTCGTGCGCGGGGACGAGGACGCGTGGAGAAATATTGTATTACTATTATATATATATATATATATACGTATAGTGGGAAGGAAAAGAAGGAGAAGAACGAGAAGAAGAAGAAGAAGAAATTAAATTATATCAACGGGTTTCTCTCTCTCGGTGTCTCTCTATATCTCTGTCGTGCACACGCGCGCATTATACACTTATATATTATATATTATATATATACACACACATCGCCATCGTAGTCGTCCGCGTGTGTCCCCCGGGGAAAACGTACGAGAAATGAACGCGCCCGCGTTATAATAATAATAATAATAATAATAATAATAATACGACGTGTGGTGGTCGGTCGTCGGAGACGCAGAGAGGCAAAGAGACACAAGATAAATATAATATATATACATGTACGTGTGTACTATATACGGTCGGCCATGTTGGATTAGGTTTCACCGTGACCCATGAATATGCGACTATCCGTCTCCATATCTACGCCACCGCCCGTTAAGTTTACACGACTTTGGGATTGTGCGACGCGCGAGACGTCGACGGACGGACGGACGTTTTTTTCCCCCTCTATCCACTATTATTATAATGTTTTTTCTTCTCTCTCTCTCCGTCCGACCGACCCCCTAGGTCCTTATCTACGCGTACGATATTAATACGAACCGTTTGCCAACATAACGTTAGGTGTATGCGTGTTGAAGCTATTTATATTTGTACACTTATATATACTCGTATTATACAGAGAGGCGTAGTCGAGAATCGCCGAGTAAGGTTGTCACAAAAATACGTATAAATATATTTGAAATTTACGAACAAATTCTACTTAAAAACATTGAGTTATAATATATTATAGCGTTGATTATAATCCGATCGCTCTTAATTTATGTGCTCGATAACATAAAATTTAAAAATCTTACTGTTATATCTTACGTGAAGTATAATATTAAATCGTTACATAATATAGGTGTGGTGTGCGCGCTTGTAAAACCTAACCAATCGAGACGGCCACGTCTTACAATAATCGCGTGTCATTTTTTCTATCACACTATTTTCATAATTATTTTGATAATCGGGTTCCGATTGAAAAAAACAAATCGCCCTTAATAATAATTAATACGTGACGGTTCTCACTGCTCCACAGGGGAGGCAGTGTCACGACCTACAAACACCCCCTCGGCCGAAATACGCATACACACGCCTATCAAATATTATGATCACACCGTCGTCGACGCGTCGTTTCGTTTTCGTCCGACACGCCGCGCCGCGGCCGTCGTCGTCAACAGAAAAATAAAAGAAACAATGTTAACGTCCTCCACACAGTGTGCACAGTAGTAGTAGTACGTAATGTAAATGATTATTACGACGACGTACACACGGTATTGTCACCTAGACGACGAGTTTTAAAAACGTTGTATAACTATGCGCGTATATTTACACGGTTATAGGTATAGGTGCTTATAATAGGTCCCATAGTTCTTTTCGACAAACGCGCGCGCGTAACCCTCTTACGATTTATATTTTTCGTTCGACAAACATTATATTGTGTTTTCTCTTTTCTTTCTTTCTTTTTTTTTTCCCCCGATATGTCGAAAACTTTCATTACGCGTAGGTACCTTTATTGGACAATACTGTCACGTCGCATTATTAACAAAATAATATTATTAGATTTTATTTATTTTTCTTTTTTTTCTTTTTACCCAACTCCAATATTCTTTTTAACACGATAGCGCGTGTATTCGGCTGTATATACACCTACTACTACTACACGTGCCGTCGTATTATATGTTATGTTTTCTTAGCGAACGTCGTCGTTTTTTTAAATTGTTCAAATATATATATATATATAATTTATATTGCAGGTGTATTATAATAGGTTTTGTGTACATTATACGAGTGCGTATTATATGGGCTTTTTAGAGTTTTCGATTACACGCAATTTTTAAAAACGTCAGCACAACTGCCGTAAATACGAATCGCATTATACTCGGAATGTGTTGTTCGACCGACGACGGCCGGAGCGTATTTGAAAATATTTTCACTGGGTGGCAAAGACCGAGAGACGAAAACCGTTCCTTGAATGTACTTTGATGCCTTGTTCTAATGGCGATGATGATTTATTTGACAATACAAACGCATCGGACGACGGTGTGAGCATTTCACGTCGCGACACCTCGATTTCAACGACGAATAAATCACACTAGACGCCGTAAAACGCGAACGCGATAGCGACCAGGGCCGTCCTCGGCGGAGAGTGAGAGCATAGCGTCCAGGCTTTGAGCGTCGCGCTTTTTAGATAGATTCCGAGGCCTCGCGTTCAAAAAAGAACGACAATCGTAAATACGACAGATGGAAATCGCGGAAAATCTCCAGGACGGTCCTGGACTAGAGATTCTCATATTGTACGCGACTCGTCACAGACGCGTCACTCGTATTAATCGCCACAGAAGAGAAGAACACGCCGTATCATATCGCGTAGTATTATTGCGAGAACACGGCTACGTCCGTTGTACCCGAGAGCGGTCTATTTGTGCGAGAGAAAAAAAAAAACCTCTAGCGTTACAATATTATGAACGTGGACAAACGAGAGGAGGGCGAGAAGACGACAGTCGGTTAGAGATGGGCGTGCGACGATACACGCTAGCGCGTAGGCCGTTTACGTACGATATACACAACTTTTTGTTTGTACAAATGTTTATACCTCTACCGATCAGATCGAAATTCGACCCTGGCAGATAAGACGCGCGCGTATACACTCGATAAACCACGTGCGTATTTTATATGCGCGCAAAACACGATACACGCGCATTATTCTAATATATTATAATAATACGCGACGCAGTCGAGAACACAGTAATTATTATTATGTCGCGGTGCTCGTCGGTCGCCGTGTAGATTTGCGCGCCTTGCGCTCATGATATTATATTATAACGAGCGCGTCGTGGTATCTCCGCGGCATAGCGTTTTTGTCTGCGGGCGAGCATCTGCAGCACGATCGCGGCGGCGCGGCGGTGGTGTCCGACGACACCTGGAACGGCGGTGGGTAGGGTGGACGATATATTATATTATATAATAAAATACCGGAATACATATTATCGAATGCGAATCGGTATCAGTGTTAAGGACCGTAAAAAAAAAAAGAAAGGGCGGCGGGGAGGGGGAGCGGTGGAGAGGAAAACGAATAAATAAAATAAAATAATAATAAAAATTCCGAGCTCCCATTGTGTGCTAATAGAGGACACATGCAGAAGCAAACGCGCGCGCGCGCGCGCAACCTATAACGCGACACGACTACTCGTGTTGACGACTATACGGGGGAAAAAAACAAAAAAAAAAAAAAAAGGTTAAGAGGAAAAAAAAATAAGAAAAAAGGCAGACCATTGAATATTGGGCTGTGCTAACCGCTATGTAAATCGACCGGCGGCGGCGGCGAGGTAGACGCGATAAATTTTAATTCCAGACTTCGATTGTGCGACTGCGCTGCCGTTAAAAACACCGGCGCTGCGCTCGCGGCCGCTCTCAAGAGACAATAATGATGATAATAATAATAATAATAATAATAATGTAGTGAGCCAACGACAATTTGACTATTTTAATTCGGCGACCGGACGAAAATCCGGAGAGTATAAGAAAAAAACACAACGCGTATTATAATGCGCGCGTACAAAAGGTAAATGTGCCTATAATAAACAATCGGCGTGGACGGGAGGGGGGGGGCAGAAGGGGAAAACAAAACCAGACGGATTGTCCGAAAATACGTGTAATATATATATGCGAGTATATATATATATATATATGAAAATGTACAAACGCGCACGCAAGGATGTCTCGTGAACGTAATTAATTTATTGTGCGAGCGTCGGACGAGGAGTCCTGCTCTGCCGCGGCCGGTAAAATGCTAATGGACGCGCCGAATTTACGATTGCCGCAGCGGCCGAATGCGTTCGTTCGTTTTTTTTCCGAGAATTTCGCAAAGACTATATAGAAAAAAAAAAAAAAAAGGAGAAAAAAATTCGCTCGCGAGAGGAGAACGATAATAATAATAATAATAATATTCGGCCGTATACGTTGTAATAATAACTAAAAACGAGCTCTCGTATAAACGCACACGCGCCGTTTCGATAGAAATTCTTTGCGACGTATTTAAAAAAATCGGTAACATAATATTATATTATATTATATTCGTTCGGTATTTTTTTAATTCGATTAAAAATGTCATAGTGTTTTTAAAATTTTTCTTCCTGTCCCGTGGTTTTTAATCGTCTCTGTTCGTCTGTATGGTGCGACTGCTCGCCGAAACGATACTATTTGCTTTTTCGATACTTTTATCTATAATTTCTAAACAATAGGTCTCGAAGGAATTATTATTCGGTAATGACTGCTATTGTTGTGAAATTTTCGTCGCGTCGAAATGCTCACGTTATATATTTATTTATTTTTTTTTAATAAAAACGCATTATCGTCGCACCTGGTGTATTTTGACGGTTTTTTGTAGTCGTCGTCGTCGTCGTTGTTGTTGTTGTTTTTTAATCGAATTGTTTCGTGATGATAAATGTTTAAAATTTAGAGTGGCCCATCAATGGGACGATGACATCATACCTATAGGTACGATCGTAAAAAAAAGAAAAAAAAAACCAGTCGGGTGAAATAAGATTTAATGAATTTTCGCTTGAATTTAATGATCCGCATATTATTAAAACCACCGGTGGAAATATAAAAATATATTTTTGTGTCATAAATTTCAGACGTCAATGCGACGTTTCTTTTATTTATAAACCAAAGGGATGAAAAAAAAAAATATACTAAACAATTATTATTTCCACTCGTTTTGTACGACGACGACGACAGTTGAAAAACACAATATCATCGGCGGCCGCCATCGTCGTACGTACTACAACAACACCTATGCGAAAACGCGTCACGACTGTTTTCGTTCGCGACTTTTTACCAATCCAATTGATGAATATGAATAAAACTGAAGTGTAAAATACATTTTGCGCCAAGTACAATTACTCGAAATCGCGGAACAAAATAACGTTTGTGACAATAATAAAAATAATTATGATTCTGTTTTTCTGCTGTTTCGGTATTGTACTTCGCGTATAGTTTTCGTACGAATATTCTTGCGATAATTATTTAAACACGCGCGCGCTTTTAACAAAGTCTGGTCGTTTGAAAAACCCGAAGTAATAGAAAGAGAAAATAAAAAATAAAAAAATAATACCGTAGACGTGCGTATATTTCGATGTCGTTATATTATTTAGAAGTGACGTAATACTATATTATAGTACTGTAAGTCTTAAACAGCCATCATAAAAACCTTTTTTCAGCTTAATATGGTTGACAAGTTAATAAGATTTGGTCCGCCATTGCTCGATCAATAATCATAACGTTCGTTTCTGCACGGCAAATGAAATAATATTTCAAACGGTTTTCGCTAGACGTTCGCGACGCGCGCGGAAAAAAAAAAATAGAAAAACCGCGACGATAGATAAAATAAGCACAAGACTATTATATGAAAATTTCGTTCGAATATCGAAAATAATCAACGCTTCGCTGCGGCAAAAGCGGATCGTTATAATAATGACGATTCGCGGGAGTCGAATTTTATCTTCTTTTCGCGTTCGAATTTTTCAAATCGGATCATGAGCGCGGCGTCGCGACGTTAAAAAAACGCCGGAGAGTAGTTCATCGATTGGTTTCTCGAGATTGTGTATGCGAACAAAATATATTAACGCCCAAGAATAATAATAATTCAAATATGTAAACGCCGAACGTCGGTAGATGGCGCCAGCGGTTACCGCGCGAGAAATAATATCGTTTGCGCGTTCACTCGGCCAACTAATTATTATTATCATCGACTACTTTTCACTCGGAAAACACCGATGCTCGTAAACGATTTACAATCTCATTCGTATTATATCATCACGTTACAGGTACTCGATCGTAATTTTCGCTCGCGACGAGTCGTGCGAAACACGTCGTTTTAAAACAATTCACATTTTAATTCGAGCGAGATAAATATTTCGTTCTCGTTGACGTTCGACGTTTTTTCTGCCCCCCCCCCCCACCCCCCGACAACGACGACGAGAAATGGAAAAAATAAACTCTACTATCGTTTGCGCGGTAAATAAAGTAGTCTATTGCTTATAATTTATTATCTCCCGGCTTTAGAATATCAATAGCTAATAAAAACAAAGTCGGAGTTAATAAATTGTTGAAAAAGCTCGAATCCAAAACTTTATCCATAAATCTACGGCAGTAAATGCACGGGATTACGGGGGAGGAAAGCGATATTTCAAAATAAATCTCAACCAGACGAACACGGATGTCCATATTATACGTAACGCGAAACGTAAATAATTTCCCCTAATTGTTTTCCCGTGAAAATCTGACGTCGCAGACCTAACCGAATCGTCGCGTGGTTTTTTAGAAACGTCGTCATATTATCTGCAGCGCTTAACAGCTGCAGTGACTAGGAACACCCGCAGCGTCGCGTAATAATTTGCACGTCGTCGTCGTCATCGTCCTGACATCGAAATTCTAAGGCACGTTGCACATGCAGGGCACAATACAGTGCACGTGCACCCGACACACCGGGACAACTCTATCGTCCTTGCGATATTTAAACCAATCCATAGTAAAAATTACTCAAAGCGACAACATTGGTTTTTTATTTTTTTATTTTTTTAGAGCTAAAATTTTGGTTTCGTTTGGAAAATCACGGGGAAAATATTTACCAAACCGGGCGAATTCTACTTCTGAATAAAATAAATAGAAAAAAACAAACGAACAAATACAACACTGGACGTTTTAATCCGACTCCCTCGAAACGCGTGCCTATGACGTTGTAATCCGTCGACAAGGGGAACGAAAGAAGAGAATTGGGTCAGACGTTCGACAATCAAACTCGGACGTATCAGTGAAAACACACACGCGCGCGCGCGCACACACACACTCACATATATATATATAAATATATCGGAAGCGGAGACTTGTCGCAGTCGATTCGCAAATCGCCTACTTCCGGGCAGGAAGACACCACTTTTTCTCTTTTTCCGGGCGTTGTTTTTTTTTTTTCTTCACACGTTCGCCCCTGGCCGACAGGCAACGTCCGCCGCGCCGACGTTTAATGTGTCCCGTAAACGGCTCGCCGTTAAAAAAAAAAAAACAAATAAATAAATAAAAAAGAGACGTTTGCGGTTCCCGGGAGCCTTGTCCGTCGAGTGGCGGGCGAAAAAAAAAAAAACAACGCTCGGCGTGTTATCGAAAAATAAATTTTTCCTCTTCTCTTTAATTTCTCCCGTACGCGTATAATAATGTTTTTAACGCAACGATATTATATTATTATTTTTTTTACGCAGGACCGCGTACGCTACTCGGCAGGTGCTACACGCCGCGGGGGCGGCCCGGGAACAAATCTCCATTGTCGGAATGGGCGGGCGCGAGCATGCGCGCGAAAAAACA
The DNA here is from genome assembly GCA_948098885.1 of Drepanosiphum platanoidis. Lineage (NCBI taxonomy): Eukaryota > Metazoa > Arthropoda > Insecta > Hemiptera > Aphididae > Drepanosiphum > Drepanosiphum platanoidis. The sequence continues at coordinate 21,097,342 of OX402530.1, read as the reverse complement.
CCCGGCACACTCTCCGGGTCCCCTAATCAATAATACCCCTTCGCAGATTTTCCTTTTATAATTTACAAAGAATAATAATAATAATAACGGAGAAAATCCAAAAGGAAGAAAATATTATACGCTAGAGCGTGCGCGTACGCGCGCACGCACGCACGCACGCTCGCGGTTATTTTATTATTATTATTATTATTATTATTTTTTTACTCACTTTTAAAGTGTAAAATATTCGGAAGTCACCATAGTTTTTTTTTTTTTTTATTTTTTCCAGCGACTGTACAAAACTTTTAACGTAGCAAATTTACGGTTGACGGAAATAAGCTACCCGAGGACGAAGGAGAATATAAAAACGTCCGACGTGTTTTTACTATGACTATATATATATATATATATACTATATATATACATATACACACATATATATATATATACGATTTATATTGCACACGATACGAAACGAATACAAGCACAAATATCATCCGCTTATAACACTCGATAGAATATTCCGTTGAAATTTGATTTTTCCATTAAAAAATCGATATCATCCGTTTCCTCGGACGAAAAAAATAAATATATAGCTTTACATAAAACTGCGACATCCGATTATTCTCGTGTTACACATTGCGCTGTACGCGCGTGTATGTTAAACAGCTAAAGTCCACCGGAATAAAAAAAACAAAAAAAAAAAACAATACCGTACGTTGATGTATATATATATATATACACACGAGTATATATTGGTTGGATGCTGCAGTTTAAACGCGAATTAATAGTCATTTTTTTCTTCGAGTCGAGACTGCAATAACGTTTAAATTGCATTTATGCGTAAACGTATATAAATGTTTTTTCGTACGACATGCGGCGACGCGAAGCACAAAAAACCCAAAGTCTCGGCGCATAATAAAATTTATATGGGTTTCGAGTGATTTCAAAAGAAACGCGATCGTTGATAGTTTATACGATATTATAATACCGTCGAGCTATACGTATAAAACGCGTACCACTAATAGAGTTGGTAAATCGAAAACAGAATTAATGTCGACTCCCGCGATTAAATAACGCGACTAAGTATGTGATCCCATGCCGGTGGCGTTGATTTCTTCGTCACAGAACAATATCGGGGGACCGCGGAGTCGTAAAAATCACTCCGCTTTATGCGTGGCGGTCGTTATTACCCCGGCCGTTATTAAAACACGTTTACGGTATTAGGGCATGGACGATTCGTGCGGCTTCTCCACGCGAGCGAACACGAAAAAACAATATTATGTCGTCGTTGCCTGTAATTATGATATTATAATTACCGTGCCGCAGAGTTCAGAGGACTACGTTTTTAAGTGACGAACGTCAGTGTAGCGCCAGAACAGGCTGTGTTGTATAATGCAATTTGGTAACTTTTCATCCTTCGCGCGCAACGGAGAAGTTCCGTCGCGTTCGGTAATATGCATGCGTTCGAACTGCATATTTCGTAGAACCGTACCGAACGTTCGATGTGTATTTTTTACTCGCTGCGAAGGCAAACTGTCCGGCGATGGACTTATTGTTTTTCAAATTTTTCTACCGATTATAATTCGATAGCATTACAAATACTCGTGGATGAAATGATATCACATTTTACTCGATTGTCGGAGAAGACTGAACGACCGCGAGAAAACGCAATAATTATTGTGAAATGAAAAGAAGAACAGGTGCTTCGTATGAAATATATATTTAAATTGTAATTCGGAAACGATCCAAGTCAATAAGCTTCCGATAATCGAAGGAAGCCGGAGATTGATTGCCGGAAATAATGCGAATTACGCGACGCGTGCAATAATCGGTGCATTTGCCGGACACAATATACGATGAGACACGTGACATGATACGAGTAGCGAACTATCGGTATCGACTGCAGCGTTTACCTGTGCATTGTCGTCGTGCGCTTTTCACTATTTATTTTTTTTCGACGCAAAAGCTGCGACAGAATGAAAAAAGTAAAAAGAAAATATCCGCGTAAACGGTTTTGTCTTTTTCTTATTTTATGCCGTCCCGTAACGGCATTCGCGACGGATAACTATTGCTGCGCCATCTCGTTCCGTCGTCGTTCTCGGAATTGGACACTTCGAAACGGAAACTCGCGCTTCCGTTTTTTTTTCCCGTTGTGTTTTTTCGTTTTTTTTTTTGTCGTATACACACGAGACGGAGATGTAAAAACAAATATGTAGATTAGATACTCGGTTTTCATCCGTCGATCAAACTGAACGTTACGCGTCCAATTCCCTCGCGTGCGCGCGGCGGGGACGCGAACGCTGCAGAAAAGCATAATATACAATACCTAGGTACCGCGCGCGTATGTATACATATGATATTATGATGATACATATAGTTCCCGTTCGTTTCTCGTTTTGATGAATGTGATAAATCTAACGTAAGAAGAAGAAGAAGAAGAAAAAAAAACAAACAAACAAACAACCAAACCATCATAGACTACAGCGCGCGTATATACGAGTATATATATATATATACGTACCTCGTATGCACAGTGCGCGTGTGCGTGTGTGTGGGCTCGCGAGTGCCAGTGAGCGATACATAGATTGACGAGGGAAGAAACGGAAATGAAAATGTATCTGCTGCGATACGTATATGCGCGTGTATTGTTGTTGTTGTTGTATATATACCTATATAACGTAGTAGGTCCCTGCTTTGTACGTAACGAGAAGAAGAGGAAAGACCTAGTATATGATATCGGACACTTGTAAAATTATTTCAGCGAATTATTATATTATTTTCTGCGGGAGTATTTTTTATATTATTTTTTTGCTTAGCATCATCGTTATTATTGATGAGCCCTGTGTGTACAAGGGATAAAACCCATCTCGGGTCCCCGCGGCCCGCGCGACCCGCGGACGACGACGCGCGGGATAACGGGTAAATGAGATCGATTTTTTCGCTCGGGGGGCATGAAAAAAGTGTATTAAAAAAAAAAAAAAAAAACTCGTCGGATGAAAGTAGAATTTAATAAATAATGAGAAACTTTAATAAGTTTCTCGAGACCCGGACGAGAGCTTAAATTACGCGGAGGAAATTATACGAATTTTTCATTGGTGCACGGGGATACATAATAAATTAAAAGAGAGAGAGACGGAGACGGAGTAACCGAGAGAAGAAAAAAAAAGGACGGAGAAACGTTTTCCTCTAATTAACTCTGGCGGCGGCGGCGGCGGCGGCGGCGGCTGCCGTCGAGCTACGAGTTTGCGCGCGTTAATGATACGCCCGGGAATTAATTAAGCGCCACCCGAGTGCCACGCCCTTTGCTTACAAGCCTCTATTGTTTTATTTTTTACCTCTTGAAAAAAATACTCCACCAAATACATCTTACATTTTGTATGGTCTCTCCGAACACAATACTACTGATCGTTATTGAACGGCGTTTGTTAAAATTTCGAATCGATTATTTTTAACCGTCGGCCCTGTGTCCGTACGCGCACGCTAAATAATAAGTCCGAAATCACATTGCGCACAACACTCGTTATTGTGTATCGCGGCTCGTGTATTCGACCGCTGGTCAATAACAGACGCGTAAGTACAGAGTGTACTCGGTGCACGGATATTGTTGGCGAACGACGACGACGCGAAATAATATTACCAGCTCCACGTTACCTGCGACGTCTTGAATTATTTATAATTCATTCATCTTGAATATTTTATCGAATATATTATTATTGTACTCGTACTATGTGTAATCCTGTACGTCAAACTCCAAGTATATGTTATATTATAAACATGGAATAGTAAACAATATTCGATGGCATGATCAATAGTATATTGCGCATAAATTAAATATCCTACGCACGGCGAAAACGGGGTGAAAAACGTATCTGCAATATGTATGTATTATAATATTGTATACCACCGAAAAGTACCCGAAATGTGGTATAACCGTGTACAGTGTTATTTTCAATAATCGATAAAATAACGTTTCAAAAAAGTAAACTATACCTATAAATATCGTGTCTTATTAATCTCGGAAAATTCTATCGATTTGATTTCTAATATATATTATTGCAGGCCATCATAGAAATATGATAGTTAGTGGAGACAATAAAGTGTTAATATACATATGTGTTGAATATAGTGGCGATCGTTCGTTTTGAAAGACAAAAAGTCTTTGGTTGTAAAGTAAATAAAAATCACTTTTTAACGGCAGCGTATATTATATTTTCGCATACGAGTATAGATAATAATAGGTAAGCTTTGATGAAAATACTAACGCGGTGTTTAAGTCGAGAAAATGTATAAATATGTAATAGTAATATTAATAACGTATTATATGTTTTAATCGTGTAAGCGATGAGTTAAATTTATTCTAATTATAAATGACAAAGCAGTCGGTCGAAAAGCAGGTATAAAATACGATATGCATTTTTCGTGTCCGAATATTTTTTCGGATTACAAATGTATAACGCAAGTATTATATTTCAAACGTGGTCGTGTTGTATCAACATATTTTTCACTTAACGCTGTTATAAGAAAATTCAAACAGATTTACATATACTATAAATAATTGTTATCGAGAATCTTAAACTAAAGATGAAAAATGCCGCCCGTAGACAGGTTTTGGACGCGGCGTATTATTATAATAGTCTAGTGTAGTCTACTATTTAGAGCAGGTGTCTACTATTGAATCTGAATACAATGAAAAATCATTACACTTGTATACGAATTTAAAAGGGAAAAAAAAACAGAATTTATTATGATCCGTTGAATATTTTATATAATATTATAACCCTGTTTGTTGTACGATATTAAACGTTAATTAAAAAGTCGAGTTTTAAATTAACGATAATTACTAGTTTTATGGAGAGAAAAAAAAAGTAGCCGTAAATAATTATACTGTCGTCGTGGCAAACGGATTTTACCAAGGTCAAAAGCTTTTAATCGATCGTAACAAACCAACGAGTCTGCGCATTTTTCTACATTTTCAATGAAATATTTAAATATGTAGATTTTTAAATTTATATTGCTTTCTATTGTGTCACTGTAAGCCGTTCAAAAAACAAAAAAAAAATCAAGTCGTCGAGCACATGAAAGTATTATAATCACATACCGGCATGAAATAAATTACAACGGAATTATTATCATACCGACGTGTAGTCAATTAAATCATAAAAAATTCGCTGTAAAACCGTAACATGCAACCGATGCTAAACATCAAAGTTGACTACGTTAGTAAATCATCCGTAATATTCATTAATGGAAAACGGAACCGGCGTGTATATTATTTAAATAGAAAATCCAATAAAGACACGTGTATAAATTTGAAAAACAATTGCAGAACATCCACAACGGAACGACAAATATCATAGTATTATTAATAAATATTATGGCGGTTTAAACGTTGTTTAAAACACAAGTGATTTCCTACGATACAGAACACATAGTACTCGCGAGTACTACGCATACCGACGGGTATGCGCGCGCGTTTGTTGAAAATAAACGATTCGAATGTGTGTTGGAACGAAATTTTCTCGAATCGCGTTCGATGTTTACGAGGAAAATATCGTTTCTGATGTTTTTATTGAAAAATCCCTCGGAAACCGATCGAGACCGACGATGTTTTTTTCAAATTTCGAATAAATCGCCTAGTACGACTCTGTCCTCGTACATAATAACCGTAGGAGGAGGAGGTGTGAGACCGACCGAGTGACCGAATTGAATAATTTTGTTTGTTTTTTTTCTCGTAAAAGTTTTCCACGTCGAAAAAAAAGAAAAAGTTTAACGGTTAGAGAAAAGTATAGTAGAAAAAAACGTGTTCGGCGGAGGAAAAATTGACGAAAACGAATCCGAGTACTCTTTTTTTTTTTTTTTCTTCTGAACTATATTTAAAATCAAAAACGTGAACGATGTGGTACGCACACACACACACACACACACACACACATATACATATATTTTACGCAAAGTGGGTTTTAAGCGCGTATAATGTTCGACTAGTCAAAGGTTTTTTTTTGTCGATTTTTCTGTCAGAACCACATTTTTTAAATTATTTGCATTTCGCCCGGGACGCACGGGCGGCGGCGGCGGCGGCGGCGGCGGCGGCGGCGGTGGTGTGCCATCAATGGCCGCGCGCGCATTTCTCAGTGTTATCGAAAAAAAAAAATAAAATCGATTTCATCTGGAAACGAGCATTAGTCAAATAATGTATTTCTTCGTCAATTCTTTATATGTGCGAGTCGCGTCGTACGCACACGCGCGCGCACACATATGATACGCGGCGTACCCGCGCGTGTGTGTGTGTATCAGCCCGCGCACGTGTGTGTGTGTGTGTGTGCGTGTTTTTTATACATTTTTATTTTTTTATTTTTTTTCGCTCCACATCCCCGAACCGAAGTTTAATAAATGACCGTCGGACCTTTTTTGGCAATAAAAACGCGCGAGAGCATTCGCGCTGAGTTGGCGCGAAGACGAAGGAGAAGGAGCGGAAGACACAGGAAGAGGAAGACGACGGACGACGACGACTACGACTACGACTACGACGACGGCGGCGGAGAAAACGGTTTCAATCATAGTTATGAGCGGGCGCGCGCGCGAGCGGCAGGGCCCGGCGGACGCGTTATTAAAGGGGACGGTCGACGGCCGGCGGTGTGGAAGAAAAGGAAAATTCACTCCTCTCCGCCGGCGCGGGGCGGCAACGAACGTTTTCCCTCCGATATATCTAAAAAAAAAAAAAAAAAAACTTGTTTTAGCCTTATATAAAAAAGCTCTTAAAAGCTTCGAGAAACTGTTTTCACTTTCCCCGCGCTCGCTAGTCCTTCGCCTGGCCGACACCACCGCGTCCTGCTCGCCGGGCGCTGTATATAATAATAATAATGGCCCGGCGGCGAGCGCGCGCACACACACGGCGGAGAGCGGCTTCGGACAGGGATGGACCGGGGTTTACGATACGGATTTATGAAGTTTAATTTGAGATGAACAAAAAAAAAAAAAAAAAACGGTCGGTCGGTCGGTAAGAAAACGAAAAAGGGGAAAGATGGACGACTGTTGTTATATACGCCTGCGCGGGTCCAATGGAAATGGGTTTTAACGAGTCATTGTCCCGGGGTCAAGTGTACGAGAAAAGCAAAGAAAGAAAGGTGGAGGGGGGGTCGGGGGGCGGAAAATAATGGTTCGAAACAAAATTATTATTTTTCTCCTTTTCATTCTCGACGTCCGGCGCGGAGGAGAGAGGGTGAAAAAAAAAACGAAACGAAAAACAATTAACCTAAATTTATATACAACGCGTTTGGGTACCTATATCGTATGTAATAGTAACAACGCGTGTTATTGCGCTTCAAAATCGCATCTACGATGTGGATAATTTATTGCGCGTTCGATTTTTCGATCGCGGCCAGAAAACATAATATTGTTTACCGAGATCGCGTTAAACGTGGCGAAGCGTAAGTGTGGCGTTATGAACGTTCGGCGAACGAAAATACCAGTAACTTATTAGCGCGAATTGTTCGACGGAGAAATTTGAATGTGAAAATGACGGGGCGATAAAATTATTCGCAGAGCAGACGCGTCGGTCGTATTTTCGTCCGGATCCGAATTTTTTCAGATTTGTCGAGACCGATGTGTAGGCAGGCACAGCACGACGGACGCAGACGACATAATATTATCATTACAACGCTGTAATATTATAATATTATACGTTACGGTTTCGAGTCGACGAGATTTTGTTTTCCGATCGCGTTTAATAATAACACGAGCGTAATCTAAACGATACATCTTTTCGAGTTTACGCGCGGTTCGTACGTAGTCACCCCTTTATACGTCGTCGTCGCGCGCCAACTCTCCGCGTTCGTGACCAGAGGCGTCGGCGGATAAAGGACACACGTGTCCTCCGTGATATTTTAGTAATTAATCGGGATATAAATACGAGTCGGCGTACGACGGCGAACAGCGTAACGTCCTAATATTACAGTCGGGTCGAGGGTACCGGGTGATGGGGGGGTAGTCGTCGTCCGGAAATCAAAAATCGACCCGAACGGTCGTGGGCAGCATTAATCACGAGACGGCGGCCGTCTATATTATAAACGAGAGAGACACACGGAGAGAGAGAGAGAGTTTAGAGCGCGCGTTTTGATATTAAACGCGGCGGCGAATACAAACGTTAATACATAGGAAATAACTAAATATCCTGTACGCTTTCCGGGACACGGAGAGAGAGAGAGAGAGAGAGAGAGTGAGATACGCTGGCAGGACGAGTGGTACGGGTGTGCGAGAGTGACAGAAACGCCGGGCGTCCTGTTTTAAACGGGTTCACAGTTCACTTAATAAAGGGCTAATAATCACGAGTATACCGCCTCCGCTGCTCCCGGAGTATCCATCGCGTGCTTTCTGATGGAATTAGTTTTCGGCGTTTTACGGCCCGGCGTGAACGGCGTTTAAATTTTAAACGCCCGGTCCGAATTAATCACGCGCTGCCGGACCCCGGCGGCGGCGGCGGCGGCGGCGGCGTATTTGCGATCGGAATTCAAATTGGATTTTCGCGCGCTCGCCGCCGTTGTTTCTCCGCCGGCCTCCGAATCGCATCGATTTCGAAAAATAACAACGTTATAAATATAGTATACGCCATACACGAATTATAACCAACACCGACTACAGCTTCGATATTAAATACCCGACGCCTTGGGTCCGTAATATTTTGTGTACGATTTCGTCTACATTTTAATGACGGTAATATTTGCGTCGCATATAAACCGTCTGGTATCGTCGAAATCGCCCGTGAACCGTTCGCGTCACGGACGTTATTCAAACACGAGGCCGACTCGGATATGAAACAAATTTTATTTATGTCTTTAAATGTCGCCGATTTCCCCGAATACGTATAATAATTATTATAATAATATGATGATAAACCTGTTTTGTTCCGAAAAAAAAAAAAAAAACAGTTTTTTCGATTTCACTATTCGGCGATGTTTTGATTATGAAAAAGCGAAAAAATAAAACCTACTTTTACCTGGATCACGCACTAACCACGCAGCGCATTTAGACATTTTGAGTTTACCGCGTTACCTATTGATCGACATTAGTGTTAATCCAACGGAGGGAGCTTTCATTTTTCGTTCAGCCCGTCGCGAACCCATGGCGATTTTCGACGGATCGTAATCGGTATAGCATTAACGAATCAATCGACGACGACGTTATGTTTCGGTGTAAATTATGTTTAGAACATAATAGCGAAGTGAGGGGGGGGGCGATCGACATCTCGCGGTTGAAAACGTATAATAATAAAAATATCGAGCGTTCTGGACAATTTTACACGTTGAGGTGTTGATCGATAGATGACTAGTGCGGTCACGGAGCTCGAGGGAAAAAAAAAAACCAAAAAAGTAAAAAGAAAAAAGCTACACACATAATATAACCCTTATGTAAATGCATTCGAGTTACGTCCAATTTGTTATCCCGAAAGCCACTACCTCCGTCCCGTCCCGTCCCGTTACCCCACCGCCGTACCTTATCTATGCCGAGCAAACCCCTAACAAAGATAACCCATTTGAAAAACGTCCACGTATCCCTCCGGTCCCGGGGCCACCCTCATTCGTGGCGCGCGCGGGCGCACGGGCCGCACCCGGTCTTAAGTGCAATCTCCTTGAATGTGTCTCACACGAGATCCCGGCACCGAATTTACATTGCTTTCCGACTATAAATATTTCATGTTCACTCAAACAGCGATTTGTTTTGAATAGTCTATGCGCGACGTTGGCACACGTCCTTCTCCGCGGGACGACTGAGACAGAGAGAGAGAGAGAGAGAGAGTACAAATAGATTTCAGACTCGCGTGTGCACATATAAAATACACGTTCCGCCGGTAAGTGTGCACGTCAAACGCGAGTGCGTATGGCCCCGGTAGTCTATTAGTACGAACATCGGGACGACGAGAAATATCGCGTATAAAAGCGCACGGGTCGAGCTCCGAGGTCGGTGGTAAACCGCGCGTACCTGATTCGTAGTGAACTCGGTCCCGCGGTCTACAAAAAGGTCACGGGCGAACCTAGTCCGATAAATTAATCCCGCGCGATGCAAAGTTTCCCTCCCCTCCCCCCCCCCCACTGACCCAAAAAAACTGTTTTTCTGGCCGAACGAACAGACTGTTTTTAATTGTATTTATTATTGGAATTCGTTTATTTCCGTGGTTTCTCGATCGTACCGATAAAAAAAACACACGGGAAACATAATATTATTACATTCGATCAAAACGTTTCGGTTTTCACATGGCTCGGCTGTTTCTTACATTTTTTCCCCACTCACTTTGCTTCGATTACAATAATTAAGAGACATTTTTGGAGATTTCTACGTTCTAGTCTTTTCCTATTCGTTGCTATTTCGTCTATTCGATAGTCGAGACTAGTCGAGAGTCCTAACCTACCGGGTTTACATCGAAATCGCCCGAACTCAATAATTTAACCCGAGCCATTGTATAGGTAGTCTTTTCTAATATTCATAATCGTGTGGAGAGATCGCGTCGGAATGCCGATCGCGCGTGCCGTGTTAGAAAAACAACGTCACATATTTTATAATAAATTATTATAAAATCAATGATATTACTATACATATTATACGTATATAATTTTTCAACATAAAACCTCGCTATAGTGGATATTTTGTAATTTCTCACAATATATGTAATCATCTACTTTGTACAGTTTTTCTCAACAGTGAACAACTCTTTTTTAGTCGACATTTTTAATTCTCCATGACCGTCCATAATATAGAGAGCAGTGGTTTTAGAATTTTTCTTTTAGTCACGGATCACACCGTGTTCTTTATAACATTTTCATAGCACTTATAGAGGCACCCAGTTTGAAAATCATTTATTTGGAAGTTTTACAGAAAAAAATTAATAAATGCTGTTTGTTGGCCAGGGCAACGCTTGAGACCGGTTAGACCAGTGATATACGTGATAGTTTAAATAAAGTTTTTATGGAAGAAAATATCGAAAAAGTTGGTTGGAAAATTATAAAATCTTTTTGTACACTTTTATCACATTGCAAGCAAAAATTATCATTTGATAACAGTCGCATTTTGACTAAAAATATATGGTATACGTCAACATTTTTGTACAAAATTAAAAATTGAAAACATAACGAAACCACTTTCATTTCACAATAACGCAGTGGAAATGAATAAGGAAGAATCGGGGATATATTTATAAATATAGAAATATTTATTAAATTAGATTAATTTATCAATTTTCGTTACGACAAGTGTCGCTAACGTGCTTCAAATACGAACGGTAAGAATGTGGATTATTAGTTCGTACAGCCATAAATTGTTGTTGCTGGGACCACGCTGTAAGCAAAAAAAGATCAAAAAATCAATATCACGTCTAAAATAATATTATTATTAAGAAAACCATACTGTAATATTTTTCTACTTACTCTGAGTTTTTAAGTCTATATGTTTTGTTACCGTCGGCCTTGGCGGCGGAGAACCTCTTTTCGGGTACCGTTCGATCTAAACAAATAAATACAAATTAAACGAAAATTCCAAATCATACTCGTACACGTATCATATCATTATACAAACCTCTTTAAAGTAAATGTTCAAGGCGTTCGGCCTGCCGTCGATAGACACTTTTTCGAATTCATTGACCCGGAACCCGCCTTTCCTGGCCAAGCTTGAGCACTATATGAAAACAATAAAAAAAAACAATATAACCATCGATTCGAGGCGTAGGAGACACAGCCGACGACGTAATGACATGGTCGTGATTATAATTATATCGACAATCATCTCGTTCGGTATGATAATAAAATCTCTTTTTTATTGTTATTTTTCGAATTATACAATAGAAAAAGACGTCGGTGGAGTGACAATGAAAAAAAACGTCGACCGGAGTTAAAAAATCGGAGCGGCGGGCAGAGGTACGGTTAAAATAACTACTGTCGGTCGTAGAGCCACGACGATACGTTGATGTGTATCAATTAATCAAAGAGCGTCGGACGTACCTGTGTCGGATCGATATTTTTGGGCACGTGGAGCAGTATTCTACTGGTCACCACGCGCCCGGCCAGTTTAAGGATTGCGGCCAATCCCCCCACGTCCCGGCCGCAGAGGTCACGGGCGTCGTACGTCGGTTGCGCCGAGTACGACGGCCCGCCCCAGGGCGGGGACGTGACTAGGGCGTCGGCCCTCATGCCGGGGGTTACTTTGAAGCTATCTCCTATGATAAATTCAATCCGGTTTGCCACTCCATAAATTCCGGCGTTCTTTCTTGCCATTTTGATTTTATTCGCATCTATGTCTATCGCTATAACTGAGGGCAAAAAAACCAAAAACACGCGCTATAGTGTTATCTCTCGTCCGGTCGGTCGATTTGACGCGCCGGAAAATTCGAAAAATACTCACCCTTCCGGCAGGTCAGCGCCAACTGGATGGCGTTGCCGCCGGCGCCGCAGAACGGGTCGAGAACGGTGTCGAACGCGCACCGCTGGGCCATGTGGGCAGCCAACACTTCCGGGCAGACGGAAAAAAAGGACTCTGTGAACAAAAAGAAAGTACGATATTGCACGACGGTAACAAACGCGCGTCAACGATGATTTTGTCGTGACACTCACCCTCGTCGAGTAGTACGCCCTCGTCAAATTTGGAAAAAAGAGCGAATCGTTTTTTCCAATATTTGAATGTCTTCAAGTGTGTTTCTGCCGGAGGCTGTACCTAAGAAATCATGGTTTTATTTTTGTTTTATTTCCCCTTCGAACACGACTTTGCAAGGTTTTATTCTTTTCGCATTTTTTATCAGCCATAATCGTACCTATATTTTCTATACTCACTACACGTCGAAAGAGAAAATATGAAAATCATATACATCTTACATTAAAAAAAAAAAAAAAAAGGTCCTTTTCGACTATTTTTTGCAAGTCGGTGTACATAGAAATCTGGAAGAAACTCTGCGAAAAACCCCCGCCCGTCCGATTTCACCGTAATAATATCTCCTTAATAATTTTTTAAACATTCTAATCGAACGTGATATAATCGCGCGTATACTCACTGCAGCGGTGTTTTCAGCGTTCGCCGGTGCAGACGGCGTCGGTTCCGGTGCAACCTCCTCGTTCCTCTCGACGACGGTGGCGCACTCGGCGAAGTCGAAACCGAGAGCGACTTCGTGTACGGCGACGCGTGCCGTCTGCGTTTCCTCGGCCCGAACGCTGGGCTCAACACCGGTTTCGCACGCGACGTCTTGGACGGTCGTGCGTGCCGTCTGCGTTTCCAAGGCCCGAACGCTCGGCTCGTCGCTGCCACACGCGACGTGTCGGACGGTCTCGCGGTCGGTCTGCGTGGACGCGACCGCGAGAACCGCCGGACGGACCGTGTCCACCATAGATGCCCCGATGGCGCATGTTTTATGGACAAGCAAATGGCAAACTGTAAACGAAAACGAAAAAAAAACGTGTTAGAAGCGCGCACCCGTTGGTTAGGATTACCGTTTTGACTTACTCTCGCATTTCAACATATCGTAGACGTAAGGGCGCCGACAGTGGCACACGACACAATCTGCCCACCATCCGGGATTAAAGTCGCCGGAAGACGTATCGAATAAACAACGATGCTGTACGGCAGACATTTCGAAAATGTGATGCTGCAAAGTTAACTGTTGAATTCAGAATGAACAATCTCGATTGGTTTATTAGTTAGTATGAAATGTCTATTTTGATTCACTTAGCAACCAGACGGACACGACAAAATCGTTCTAATAGACAGGTACTATTTATTTTGTTATTTTGTTTTCGGCCATACGTATTGTCGGTTTCCGACGTGTATTTTTTTTTCGGTTATCTACCGAGTTCACTTATTATTCGAGTACTTGTCATGGCTGTAAAGTCGGCCGTTAGAAAATAAAAATTGTTTTCGAGTCGACCGATGATTGTATTTTACTCCGTTGCAAAATAATTATATTAGTGCTTAGTTTTAGAGACGCACCCCGCGCGAACAGTTTTTACATCATTTTTTCGATAACGAATATTCGCGTCCGCGCGAGTAGTAAAGTAGGTCTCTAACAATAACAATATAATAACATGATATTGTGTTATTCGAAAAAAAATTCGCCCTTTCGATTTTACAGCGTGCACCGTAGAAACACGGCGAACCGGGGTTGCCGTGCGATTTTTTTTCTTGATTTTTTCGTTAAAAATTCGTTTCGTTCTTGCGCGGAAAAAAAACGGGCCGACCGAGCGGAGGAGGGTCGGGTTTCGTTGGCCGGCGAACCGCTCGATTTTGTTTTTTTTTTCTCCTCGAGGAGATACACCGAAAGCAATCGGGAAAAAGGGATGATTAAGTTTTGATGCATTCTTCCCGCGGTCCAAATCTGCGGGCATTTTTCCCCTTTTATTTATCGGTGCTCGGCGAGCGTGCAGAATGATCTAAATAAGAAAGCCGACGTCGCGCCGCCGCCGCCGCCGCCGCCGCCGCGAATATTCTTATCGGTTGCTTATTTATTTATAAGACCAGACGTCATCGTCTATACGGATTCCGGACGAATGACCTGCGATTCTCGGTGACGTGTCGCGCTTCGGCTCCCCGACGCACGAGCTGTAGGCTCGAACGAGATAAGTACCTATATATACAGATCATCACAATACGAGGAAAAACATTGCTAATCGGATAACGTTAAAAACTCGTATACGCTGAAAAGGTTTTGAAAAACTTATTTCTCCTTTTCGTATTAAGATAAAAAAAAAATAAAAAGGAAAAGAAAACACGAGTACGTTTTTCTTGAAAACATTTTATATACCTATACACGTCATACACTAATAGTTAATATTCTAAATCTAAATTACTTTTTCATTTTTATTTTCAAATAAAATTGTTACTCTGAAATATGGGCTATCTTATTATTATTTGAAAACGGGAATTTGCATGCATAAAAACCTTCCGAATGTACTTTTAAAGTATTGAATATCGTGACGAGATATTATGTATTTAAAATTTACAAATACGCATTAAATACTCAAAAAAAATTTGCGGCACTTTAACATAATTATGTTTATGTACAATATAATGTATAATATTATTATTCGATAATAACGATTTATAGTAATTCTATCGATATTTATTGTGGATTCTTATGAAATCAAAAATAAAATTATGAATATAAAATTAATATAAAATTATGAAAAACACTGTAGGTTATAATATAATTATAGGGAGTGGATTTAAATTTAAATTTTGAAATTTACATCATAAAAAAGTAATATTCTAGTTGTATTTTTTGAACTTTTGTTTTAATTCTGAAGGCTGTTTTTTAGATATCGGTAATAGTTACTAAATAATGTACTCACTATAACAAATAATTATTTTAAACGATTATTACATAAGATATAATTAAATCTAATTGTAGGAAATTAGATAATAATATGCACTCTATCGTCATTTTTACTAATCGCTGGAGTAATAATAAAATGACAAAATATACATTTTATGACTTTTTCTTTAAAATCAATTTCGTCTATACAGACGTGTTTAGTCTGTATAAATCCTTTATATATATAAAAGAACAGGCCTCTTTTATGTTCCCATTTTGTGACGACGTTATTTAACTTTTTTCCAATTTTTTTACACAGACTTGTTACAAATACCTTTCTGAGTGTCGTCACGTCACCCGAATTTCAAAATTCGACCCCTAAGGGGGGTAAAAGTGGTAAAAATGAAAAAATGAAAAAGTTGCACACGGGCGAAGCCGGGTTATTCAGCTATAATATATATATTATTGTTAATATTTTAAGGGAGATTTTTTCGCGAGCAGAATAGGTTTAGCGGGAGCAGTAGTTGAATCGGAGGGGAACGCAGGGGCAATACAGGTCTCCCGACTTGTGATCAAACTTTTATGTGTCGCCTTTGACTTTTTTCCCGCGATGTGTACTAAAAAGACACGGGGGCGCTTAAAATCAAACATAAATGATAGTCTCCCTTAAATCATAGGGGTAGTGACCGCCACCCCACATTGCCACGAGGCAATACCTCTTTTTTTATGCTATTCTATGAAAAAGAATCGTGATTTTCGCACCGGAAACGTACAACGATCGAAGAGATTAGTCATTAATAGGTATTACGTAATAATTATATAAGATAGTTCATTGTGACAACATGATTATGTAACAATAGTAATGAGGAATATAAATAAAGGAACGAGTGAGATACTGCGTGCCAATGAAATCGCGCCGACCAACGACAGCTGTTCTGCGCGCGCAACCCGTCTAATACCGATCGAGAGACGCACGCGAGGAAGTACGTCGGCTAACCGGATGCACAGTGCTCCGACGACCGGCCTAGTGTCGACAGCGGTCCGGAAAGTTGTTCTTCGTCGCGGTTTTAATTTTTCTCCGTGATAGTGTAGATAACGTCTTCGGTTTATTATTCATCTCGTCCGACGACCGATGAAACTTTTAATCGTGACTTTTGTGTATCTGTTAGTGCTTACTTTATATTTTCACGAACCGACGCCGAAACTCAACAGCAACCCACCGGACAAGCCGTAAGTAGTACCGATTATATTTATTTACAGTCTAAAGTTAGGCGATAGGCGCCTCTCTTCGCGAGGTAGCGAAATCGTGATTTTTGCCTTATTTTATAAAAAAAAAATCGCGATTTTCGCCACATTTAGTGAAAATCGTGTTTTTTTTGCACCAGAAACGTATAACAGATCGGATATTTATCGGTACCTAATTTATTAGCTTATTAATAAAATTCTCCCGTCACAGTGTTTCTTATCGAACTCCTCCGGAACGGCTCGACCGATTTTT
The DNA here is from genome assembly GCA_948098885.1 of Drepanosiphum platanoidis. Taxonomy (NCBI): domain Eukaryota; kingdom Metazoa; phylum Arthropoda; class Insecta; order Hemiptera; family Aphididae; genus Drepanosiphum; species Drepanosiphum platanoidis. The sequence goes on along the minus strand of OX402530.1, from coordinate 21,080,585 downwards.
ATGAAATTTTTTTATATACGTACGTATATTTGGTAGCTCAGAGAATAGGACATAAACTATTGTTTAAACCCCTAGGTGTTAAGGGTGGCCCCCACCATAAATATTTTTAAAAATTGAACGTTTTATATTTAAACCTATTCTGTAACCATAGTAACCATAATCATTGTTTATAAATTTTTTTGCGAATCATTTTCAATTAAAAATATATATACGTGTTTCATATACTTTTCATATACGAGTACTTACAATAAGTTAGTTATTAAGTACTTCAATTTGTTACATTAAAAGTGATTTAAAGTGGAAAAATGTTTAAATTTTCAATTTTTACAAAATTCAACCCCTAAGGGGGGTAAAAGAGGGTTAAAAATTAAAAAAACGTTATTTCTCCCTCATACCGGAAAAAACTTTTCACGGGCTAGATTTTGAGATGCAACGCGATCAGTGAGTGCGTGGTAATTTGGATTTCATATAATAAATAGATTATGAATTTTATATAAACGAACGGCTGGCGTTTTGTTATTTTTATAGGCCCGTCATCGCTCCATTCCTCTTTTAATTATAAACACCATCGCCAAATACTTACAATAAGTTAGTTATTTTTTATTCTAAAAAATTCACTAGAAATATATGGCAAAACAACGTTTGCCGGGTCAGCTAGTACATAATATAATATTATAACAGTAGTTTTTATGTTAATTTTGCCGCTTGTATTTCGGGCTGTATAATAACGTCCAGGCAAACGGGATTTATTCCGGTATTCCGGCGGGCCACTTCACCCCTGGCCGTCCGCGTGTGAGATTTACATCGTTCGTCCGTACTTAAAAAAAATACAAATGACATGCCTAGTATTAAACGAACTCGTATTAAGAAAGAGATGTTGAAGGACCAACGGCAGCAACCCTTTCGACAATCGAATCCTTTCTCGTAGTATTAATTTGCTAAGTGCTGAAATGCTTCTTTTCGTACACTCTCGAGACTCGTCCGTTCCGCCATTTCCTAATCGATTAAAGTAAATTTAGTCGCGTTTTAAAGGGTCTATCCAAGTACTGTGTACGCGTTACATATAGTTAATATATATTATATTTCTCAAACAACAGCGGTTCGAGTCGTATCACACTGCTAAGTAAAAGTAAATTACTTATACCTCTCACGTCGGGCAGAACAACGAGCAGGTGCCGTTTGAAAGTCGTCGCTCGACGAACTCAAACCCACGGAGACGGTGACGATTTCTAGGCGTGATTGGTCGTCGATTCGAATATACGTAAATATATCAAATCAACCGCGATCATCAAACCCGGAATTGTATTTCAAGTGATTTCCTCTCTCTCTCTCTCTCTCTCTCTCTCGTCGTTCATTTTTTCGGAAAAAACATCCTGTTCTCGTCAACCCGTCGTCGACCCTATAATGTATATAGTCTATTGTTAATTATTATATATTATGTAGACGGACTAACCACGGTTTTGTCATTATCTAATTATCCGCTTTGTACGCGTCTCGAAGTTCGGCCACGCCAGTTGTAAACTGTCCGCGCGTTTGCGATTTCCAAAATCAAACGTTTACGGAACGCAGTCGGATGTTAAATATATTATATTTGTACACACGATATCGCGAACGAGCGCACGGTTCGGACGCGGCGTTATTTACAATGCATAACTTAATCGAATTTCAAACCTACAACACATTGATATATATACGATAGTACGAGCGTTATGAAATAATAATTGACACGTGTACCTATATATTGTATTTGTAATGATATTGCGGCCCGTTCGGAGAGACGGTCGCGTACAATATTGTTGTGTATAAATATCAGGATAACGGCGTTCGGGGTCCGGCGGGCCTTTGCGAACGACAATCGTAATAATAATAATAATAATAATACGATCCGCCGCAGTATAATAATAATAATATAGTTTATAATATTATCGTGGTGCGCTCGGTCGAGCTCGACGGCGCTCGTTATTATCGTTTTCGTATTTAAAGTCGGTGCCGCGCGAAGATTTATGCGGGCCCGCGAAATTTAAATCGTTCGCGTTTCATAATGACATGGCGAGCGCGCAAAACTATGGGTCAGCTTTTAATATCCTGTGCAGGAAACGTCGCTAATTCCCGGCCGGGACCGCTATTTAAACGCGAGAGAAATGAACGCGCTCTCGGGAAACGGAATTCCGGGCGCGATAAATTCGCAGTCGGTTGTACATGACAATATTAATATATATATATATATATACATAAGTATGTGTATATATATATATAAACGTTTGAGCGAGTGTTAAATAGGTTACATTATATTATAATAACGCGATATAGCGCGTACAGCTGCGCGAGACTTTCTACCCGGCGACGAAGACAATAATTAGTATTGTTACGTTTATTTTTTCCTCGCAAATCGTCACTTTTCCATCACGAGGTGTATACTGTCGCTGTATTATTGTTTGGCCGGCGCAACTCTATTCCCCGCGGGACGCGCATGATGTAAAACTGTGGGAAGGGGGTGGGGGCGAGTTCGCGGCAGTTGGTGCTTTTGAGTAGGTATGAAAATACAAAATGTTCCAAACGTTTTTCCATAAAACGTGTTGACGCACGTCGTGCTTTCTAAGTGGTTTCGCAATAATTATCGCTGGATATTTTATTTGTTTTTGTTTCTACAGATAACCACGCTCGATTTTGCATAATAATACTACCATGATGGGTTACCATGAAGATTTAAATATCGGGTATTGTTCGATCGTTACACACGACGACACGCGACGAGCGATTGCGAATATTTTTATCGCAATTTAATTTTTTCATCGTTTCAAATCGCGAATAAAACTCTCGATTTTCAATAATACGGTAGTATCAAACGTTATATTCGCATTTCACATGCGATGCGATTTAGAAATTCAGAAAAACGACTGTAATCAGAATGTCTTGGCTTCGATATATTATTGATATAATCTCTCATCGTTTTAATGAAAATATTCTAAAAGAAATTTGCATTTAAACGTCCGTGCAATAATTTCCAGTATGAATTTAAGCTATTTTTTCATCACATAGTTAACCACGTCTTCCGTAATTATAAATTAAATCTGTTATAATAGTTTTCTATAAAAAAAGTATCACTCGCATACATTATTATTCATTTTGAAATCATCGCGCGAGATCTTTCGTATTTTCAGAAAGCATAAGCCGTCTAGTGCTCTGCAGAATGGGAACGTTTTCAAAACGGTCTTTCCGTTTTTATTACAATAACGATATTAATAACGACACGTCATACGGGAAGTTTCTGATTCGATTTTATACTGTTAATCGTTTTTCGCACGGATAAAACCCCCCGACGGCGACGCGCCGTTCGTATTTTTATAGACGAATAACATGTGAATTGTAATCGTTTTAGAAGGGAAAATAAAAAAACCGCCGGGTATTTTATTCTTAACGGTGTCGTTGTCGACGATAATCGAGTTCATTGCGGTGCACTGCTATAGCAGTATAATACTGTTACGTGTTACGGATTACGCGCGCGCATTAGATGTTAACAAAACGGTTACGCCACCATTGTCGTTTTATTGTTTTCGAAAATAAAATATGATTTAATTAAAGTCTCATACGGGCCTCGAAATTAGTCCTCGTCGGTAGTATAGTTGTGAGAGACTCGTCCGACGTCCTCGTCCGTAGGTTAGATTATGTGTCACGAGTTTACGACCCCCGATCGAAACCCAACGATAACGCCGCGACACATTCTCTCTCTATGCTCGAGCAATATATATCAATTGTATTAATTGCTTTATACTAATGGCGCGCGCCGGCGTATTGCTGTCGAAACGATTTCGACCAATTTAGGGTCGCACGGATTTCTAAATGAAAAACGGTCCGAGAGAATTGAATCAATTATGATTACGAGTATTAATGCAATGACTGCCGTTTGGCATTATTATTATTATTATGAAACCGGTCGTTTGGCCGCGCGTTCGTTCGGACGTGGGTTTAGACTCGGAGGAGATTGCGATTTTAGAGTCGATTCAAATCGATCGTCGTTTCGTTTCGATATTATTGACTACGTCTACCGAATTTACCCTTAGCGTTTTAGTTTTCGTGAAATATCAAACGAATACAGATACGTGTTATGAAACCGCGCGAGAAGAGTCTTACATAAGTACTAGAGTTAAGCTATACGTAACCTTGTGTTTCAAATGTTTCAATAACGTCGTGTAATTTCATTGCGTTTTGCCGAAAACGAATTACTTTAGACGATTAATGAATGTACTCGCATATATTCACATTAGGAGCAAAACTCAAACGATATTGAAATATTTAAAGCTCATTAAAAATTAAGTCTACGGCATTGAATGTAAACAATAAGGAGTAAAACTTTTTTCCTACCAATCAAGGTAATAGTTTTTATGGAAAAACTGTATTAACATTTATTTATTTATTTTTTTTTACGGAGAAAAAGCTTTTTGCAAGTTTTCATTTGTAAATGCGTAATCAAATATTTACAAACGCGCACAAACATAATATTATCGTAAACTCGCGCGTCGATTAGTTTTCGTTTTGCTTAATCGGACTGCGAAACGGACTGTTACGACGTTATCGTTTCTAGACGCGTTCTGTCAGCGAACCAAGACGGTTAATATTTTATATATTATTATAATATTATAATATTACATACGACGTAATAATATTATAATGTTTATTGCCGTGGGGTTTTCGTATTTATTTCGCCGAAAAATCACGACGGCCCGTTGCCCGGCGGGTGTTTATTTTTTAGTTTCGGCGAAAGAACAATAAGGAGAGGATGGGGATGGTTGTTGGGGTGGGGTGGGGGAGAGAGAGGAGAAAAAAATAAATGTCATAAAACTGCATCATCATGCCCAGACAAAGTACAGTAAAGTACGTGTACACGCATATTCATGAGCTGTCCGGTCCGTATCTGGTCCCATTTATTTCCTCATCCGACCGTCCGCGCGCTCCCGTTGCCGCTGCCGCCGCCGCCGCTGTAGCCGCCGTCGTTTTTCACCACACACACTCACTGTCTTTCTCTCTAACCCTCCACTGCTCTCCTTTCTTTTTTTTTTTTTTTCTTTTACGCTGCTTCCGCTGCGAAATAAACCAATATGTCCTTGCTTTTTGGGCTAATTCAATGCGAATAGACCACGTCCAGACGATAAAACATGTTCCGCATTCTGTTTATTGAGCGCGCGGCACCGCAGCCACCGCAAGTCTCGCGCTCGACTGGAAATCGTTAGATAAGACGAAATCTGCTACAGTGTTATTTTTCTCTCCGTGACAAATCCGCGCGCACGTATATATATATATATATATACATATACGAGTACATAATATATACACGCATATAAACATATATATATATATTTATATTTATATTTTATATACACACGCGCAAATGCAAATCGTAATGCATTTCGCTTACAAATCAAGACGTACGACGAGCGAGCGAACGTACACGCCGCGCGTTTATTAGACTCATATTCTTCTCCACTCTTTGTACAAACACGCGCGCGTATATTACGAATTCGCTCGCAAAACACATCTGTATGCCGATCGTACGGGAGTGCTTCCCGCCACGGGGGTATATAGGTACGCCGCGCCGCCGCCGCTACGAGTTATTAAATTGGTCGAAAAGTTAAACGTCATCGTAAAATCCCTCGACTATAATAACGCGATGACGCGCGTCCGTTCGCTTGCGTCTACTGCAGTCATACGTCGTCGATACGTACACCGAAAAGAGCCGTTTGGATTCTTACTCTTGGTAACTTCTTAAAAAAAAACTCAACACTGTATTGCAACATTTCAATCGCTTTGCGTTTGGCATGCGCAGACGGGCGTTTTCCGTACTCCTAAACCCACCCCTCCCGTCAAAACTTAATCGCAAGCCGCGCGAGTGTTACGACGTTTATAAATTTCAAACCGAATCCCGTCGTTCGAATGAAAGAAATTATTTGTCGTCGTCACACAATCCGAGTAATTTCGATAAGGTAAGACTCGGGGCCCTGGCGAGCGCAGTACGCCTTTCGTGTCCGTCGCCCCTCAGCCCGAGGAAGTGCCCGTCCCGATTTACTAACGCGCGCCGTTCCGTTTCGCAGTCCGACGTGTCCGTCCGGCCGGACGAATTCCGTAAATCTCGCGCACACTATGTTTTGCGTACTTCGCGGAAATCGAAAAGAAAGGGGAAAAAAAACCCGCTCCCATAAAAATTCCCACAGCGTATATTATATTATTGTAACACGCGCGTTTACATGTCGTTATCGTACGCGGTCGCGAGACTCGGCCACGATTTGCGTGTACCACACACCGTATTATGGTTTATCGCGGACGACTTGGCGAGAGCTATAGCAATAGGTATAAAATATAATTATTGTTGTTCGCCGTCGTCTCTCCGCGTGTTCTCTGTATTTATATATTACCCTTTATATTACCTATATAATATATGCGCGCGCGATTCCGAACTGGTTGTCGTACGTACATATTATATTATGGCCGCGCGAACTTTATACCAACAAAAAGCGCGGCGATTTCGAGGATTTGCTTATGGTTTTTCACTTCTGTTCTCCTCGTCGCCGTACAAGGCAGTCCTCATACTGGTCAGGATAGAGAATCCGCGAAATGCGATTTCTATTTATAATAATCGCCGTCCGATTTATATGCCCTCGTTGTTTGCCGTTTATACGATTTTCGTTTGAAAAACTAACCGTTAATACACCAGACGTGATATTCAAATGAATATAGAAAGCCGCGCGCGTTCTATATTCAATTTGCGAAAAACGTTTAAAACGTTTGTGTTTAAAAATCTACAGTAAGAAATTTAGAAAAAGAACACGCGAATTTTCCTAATATATTAATGTTTAGCGCGAGGACCTGCCCACCGTCCTTGCCTTCGTATATATATATATATACTGGATTTCGCGAACGAAGGAAGAGACGTTGATTTATATACGGCGTATATGACAATTCAATAATAAACGAATTTCTCTATATAATATGTATGTATAAATCGACGCGCATTTATGACGTAGATACGCGAGGTATACGGACAAAGTTTTAATGCGTTTCTCTGGAACTTAACGGTAGCTGTACATAAATATGTAATTGTCCGAGTCAATTTCGTTGATTGAAGACTGGTTGGCCGCTGCGGCGAAACGATCGCCCATAAAAAGACAAGTTTTTTACGACTCTGTGCCGCGCGCGCGCGCTCTCGGAGTTACATACGTATACACCCTTATACCTAAACCGCAATTACTCGGAAAAGTTCAATATTAATTAACTCCGGCGGCGAACCGAAACTCTCGTCACATACGTATCATAACGTATATTATGCAATCGGTACACAAATATACGAGGACGGCCGTTTTATGTCGGCGAGAAACGCGCCGCCGCCGCCGAGACGATGTCGTTGCGCTCGAAATTCATTACGATTGAAACTCGAAGGCCGAAACGCTCTTTTTTTGAATTTTTTCTCTCCGCAGACTGCTGCCATTACGTTATAACCTTGTTTAATTTGACACGTTTTCGTGTTTTATCGCTCTATCAACGGCGCGTACCCCGTGTGTGCACTTTGCCGATATTAAATCATAAAAATCGCAAGTATGATTTATTAGTGTCGCGATGGCGGCGGCGGACTCTCTCTCTCTCCTCTATCTCTAAGACCATTAGCAGATACCTATTTAGTATATTGTTTTAACGACGGAGGACGGCGCGCAATATATATTTTTATATATATATATATATATTTTAGATTTATATCGAAAACTCGGGCACGTGTTTTTTTTTTTTTTTTATAGCTTCCCCGTAACCTCGGATTAATTCGATTTTCGTAACAACGCGCACGGGTATCTCGGACGTATAATAATATGGTATTTGTTTTTCTTTGCATAGTAGTTATTAGTGTAATTTATTGGCCGATACACACGCACGTGCGAAACGCGCGAAATAGTGGGTAATTATTTTTTACGCGCGTTTTTCGTAACAAACATCCGCGAGACCGGCAACGGCGCCAAACCGGACTTTTGTAGATACGGCGAGAAACCATTTTAGTTGACCCAGGACCTGGTCGAGAGTCTCGTGAACCCCGTGCAGGACGTTCACGTTTTCGAAATGTTAAATTGTAATTTGTAACATTACCCTGTATAGGTCACATTATACAATCTATTTTAATATGATTGGATGTTTATCATGCGTATAGTCAAAACAACAGCCTGTTCGCGACTCGTTTCCGTCTCTGGCGTGCGTTGTATGTTTTATTGTATTATATTTGTTTACTAATTAACTCAGATTTGGTCTAGATCACATTACTATTCCATTGAACGCATATCTATAGTAAGCGCCCTGATCGCGAAAAGTTATTGATTCCGCAAAGTCTATAATAGGTACACGAATTAAACCGTAACTCGTATAGCGTATAGTTTCTGTATTGTTTCGACGTTTCGCCTGATTAGAGACCTTTTTTTTTTAAATTTTTCGTTTTATATTGTTCGAAAAATCACATTATTCTCATTACTCAGTAGGAATATTGGATATTATAATATGTGATTCTGTGACGGGGCCCCCGCGATATTTGGCATCGCCATGCGCCACGGTTGTTGCGCCACTGAGTATACGTATACTTATAAGACATCAATAACTAATTTTAAATTTCGTAACTTTTTTACACAACATTTTCAGGTTCGAGCTCGGTTCACGCTGAAATTGTTCGTAACATCATAACCTCGTTCGATTTTTAAATATTATATTTTAATATTATAATAGCAATGCGCGAGGAATATAATGCACATAAATAACACTTATAAGTACGCGCACACGCGTCCGAAGCGTACGTCGACATAATAAATACGTCAGTTTATGATTATACGTATTAATATTTAATGACGGGTGTTTTGCGTCGCGTTTGCGAATCGATTAATGTATATTTATTATATATTATGTACGTATAAAACGTACGTCGCGCGAGGCAGAACAAAAACGAACAGAACACACGATATACACATTATACAGGTTATTTATATATTTATAATGTATAATGTAAACAAACGTATCAATTCATTAAAACGCTTGTCCGTTTTCGCGAATAGTTTTTTTTTTTCACAACAATATATTTCGATAGCTTTTGGAGACGATTGTTGAGCTTAAAATTTATTGTACGCCGATATTATGTATTCGCGTTATTTACAAAATATGAGACGTCCAGTTTATCGAACTGATTATAGTATGAGTACGACTGTCGGTAATTATTTTCAAATACCCGAATCCTAACTCGGAGTGTATTCCATCATCGATTAGCGGTACAATTTTTTTTTCCAAACGAATTTTAAAATTTTGAACAAAATTCCGACTTACAATCCCGCGCAGCTGTATACAGTTTTCGATTCGGTCGAAATCAAACTGTTTTCGACGTTTACGTTTGAGGGAAAAATTAAAAAACACCCCGGACGTGTAATTTTTTTTCAAAAATTCAAAAGGCTGGAGGAGAAGGAGTAGATGACGAACCGATACGAATTCGAGGATATCGGAGAGGAGAGGACGAATGTTTTCGTTATAAACGTTATACGAATATATTATTAAGCATACAACTCGTGTATATATTATACGAAATAGTAACGACACACGCCGCCGCCGCCGCGCACTCGCATTCGGTATGCAATAAAACGGACTTGTAACATGTCGCGTACACGTATAGATGTACTGTTATAATAATATAATATTATTGTGCGCGCGTAGTTGTTTTTTTTTTACGTTCTCGCGTGTAAACGGAATTCTCGCGGAGGAAGCGGCGGAACCGTTTCTGAACGCGTCGAGTACGGTTTTTTTTGTTTTTTTTTTTTTTAATGCGTCGAAAAACGATGAAAATATTTTTTACTCTATTTTTCTATTCGCTCGCGTGTGTGTAGTATTATTGCGCGCGCACCGCAGTACGCCACATCACGGTGCGCGATAGTATCTGTGCCGGCGGTATATCATACATATATACCACATTTATTATTTTCGTATTTAAATTTTATTCCGTTCGTTAACACGGAAGAATGCCCCTGCGCGGACCTGTGTGTAACTCTTCACACACACACACACACGAGTATAATAATTACGCGGCAAACAGCGTCCCGCGCGTGAAACACATTATGAAAAAAATTTTACGACGTATTGTGTGTGTGCGAGCTGGGGCGCGCGCGGTGCGCACGACAACGAAATGCAAAGCGTTTAACCTAAAAACGCGCGCGTTTTCAAAACGTTAAAAAAGGTGAACGCAATGTCGTGGCCGTTTCGTGTCACGGCGACCGGGGGGGGACGTCTTTGTTTTTTTTTTTTTTAGTTAATTTAAATCGTCGAATGCGCGCACCACACGTGTACGTACGCGCGGGAAAACGCAGGACCGAATTGAAATCCGAACGACGACGCACGGGTTTGCAGAAACGATGCCCTCGCGACGCGGCGATCGTATGATAATTATTTTACCCTCGTCGTCCGTTCGCATCGGACGGTCCGATTGGATTTCTCGACGACCCGCCGACACGCCGGATCGAACGTTATACACAATATAATATGATAAATATTATGAAAAAAAAAATAATATATATAAATATTGTCTATACGTACGAGTATAATATTATTGATAAGGTATTCGCAGATCGTGTATCGATATTATTATTATTATTTTTTTTCCATCATTTTCCTTTTAGTCATATTCTATTTAACTTTTTTTTTTTATTTTTCTCCGACCAGATGATTTTCATGTTGCGTTTTCGCAGACGCAATAATTTATACAAAGCTATTTTTTATACTTACGTACACGTACGTGTATATATCGACCGACCGCCGCCGCCGCCGCCATAATACGACCGCCGTTGCCCGAGAGAAGGTAAACAATATGCTAGGCGGGTTCGCCGTGTGCGCGCAGCCTATATGAGAATCGTGGCCCATGTCTCTCCTGTAATATATTTATAACATTCAGTGTTACAATAATCTCTTATTCTTGTGTCGTCGTAAAATGAAGAACTGGCGCAAAAAAAGTCGTATGCGCTCATAAAGGTCAAAGTTGGTCGGGAATCGTGTCTTGTACGCGTAGAGCAAAAAAAAAAAAAAATACAAATAATAATAATAATAATAATAATAAAACGAAATGAGAAATAATGTATAAGAAAAAAAAAGAAAAAAAAAAAGAATAAAAAACAGAATAACGCGCGTATAAACCGCTCGCCGAGGTAACATTAAAATATGCTCGATACGTGGGTGTTTCGATTGTCTTTGTTTTTTTCAAGTTTTTTTTCTTTATTTTTTTACGTACAGTAACTCACCGGCGTTATTGTTCACGTACGCGATTTTTTGTAGTTTTTTTTATCCTCTTTTCTCGACGACGCATATACGACGGCGACGGCGACGACGACGCAGAGTATAATATTATAACGATGACAAGTGGCGGAGAGTCGTAATCTACTGCGGCGACCGTATGGTAGGACGATAATTTTTGTAAACGATTATTTATTATTATCATCGTTATTAGATATTATTTATTTTGCTTTTCGCCGCGACGCGGTCTGGTCGAGTTTAGAAAGCATGTTATAGTTTGTTCTGTTTTTTTTTTTTCCTTACTCGTATTTATACGCGCGCCCAACGATATAACCGAGAATTCGAGGGAAACACGTCGTTCGGCCGCGTCGAGTCGGACCGCGGTGGGAGAGACGCCGCCGTTTCTCCCTTTGAAAATAGCGCAGTCGAGTTTTCGAGCCGGTCAAATTTTACCCCCGGCCCCGGGCCACAACAACTATTATAGTAAAACATGACGGTAGGGCGTGATTTTTGAGTTTCGCGCGAGATACAAAACGAATCTGTTTTGGTTTTTTATTTCGTCTGGTACTCTCAGGCGTCGGCGTAAAATCGAGTCAGGCCAATACGGCACGTGAAAAAACAGCGCCTCCGACCACGATCCAACCCCACGACATCCGAAAAGGCGACCCCCGACCGAGTCGGGAATGCGGAAAAAATATATCGTTTTCGACAGCGAATTTACCCTGGCGTCCATCCTACACTTACAAGACGAAGACGTCGCGCGGCCACGTGTTAATCGTTCAACCTGCAGGTTTATTCAGGTACGACACAAAAAGTCGACCGAAATGACGCGCCAACGTGCGTAGTTCGGCGGCGTTGAAGAGTTTATTTTTTTTTCCCATTGAATCGCAATTTCACAGACGCCGCGCCGGTCTATTTTTTTTTTTATTTTTCTATAGAAGAACATTTCAAAAGCCCGACAAACCTATAGTGTCGAGTTATGCCATCGAGTCTCTATTAATAACGCGGCACGGAGGAGCCGGCGAAACGACGACGACGACGAATATAAATACCGGAACTGCGGACGAAATATTTATCGTTTCAACGTTTAGATTATGATCTCGCGGTGATGTGCACGCAATCAATGGTAATGGATACATCAACGTTACAAACGTATTAGATACTTGTATATATTATATTTTATTAAATCGCAAGACATCTGCGGTATTCGAAATATTTATTTATGGTTGTTATTTGCCGAACAAACGACATCGAAAACGTTGGCAAATAACTTTTTAAAAACGGCAACGTGCGCATAATATATGTTTGAAAGTCGTAGACGGTATTCGCCCACGCGCGATTTTTTTCATACGCGCGATTGTACCAAATCAAGGCTCGCAATCGAAATAGAAATCATACCGGTATTGGAACGGCGGCGGGCCGACGACTTGGGTTCATTCCGATCACAGAACCACTGATGTTTATATCGTTTATCTATAATATCGATGACAGAGTTGTGCGAGACGATTTTGCAATATTTTAATCTTCGTGTGGCGCCGCGCGTTTTTTTTTTTGAAAATCGTCCAAAAGTGTATACATTTTTATTATTTTATCAGAAAACAGCCACAAAATAAACAAAATATATTTTCCGAGAACTTATAAATATGGAACCACCGGAACTGCACGAAGATCATTGAGAAATTATATATTACAAGCTTTACCCTTCATGATGACGGTCAAATTTTATTGTAAACATTTCAAGTTGTTTTTTTTTTCTGCGTGCACAACATACTTTTATTCATATTATATTACCTTTATAATTGTTACAAATTCACGACTCACGTTAGGTTTTTAGTAGTCTGAAATTACATAAAATACTAAACATATGAACTTTTCAAATGTCATATAGTGCATAATGTAGGCATTAACAATAATAAACAATATATTTTATGAACTATGGATCGTGAATGTGGTAAAAACTGGTTACAGACCGGGATCACGCCTCACATTCCGAATTGTTGAAATTTCACTACTATAATAGAACGGAAGTCCTTTTACACACTGTGACAATTGTTATACTACTACAATATTAATAGTATTGACTGTCAAGTACAACACTTAATATTCACAGTTATAAAAACATTAAGACAATCCTATTCGCGACTTTCTGAATTTGGCGCTCAGTAATTCCATAGTATTTCTGTTATAAAATTATAATCGTCCTCTAATTAAAATGGAACAATTAGGTAATAGTTAATTTACTAAAAAAAAAACTGCAGTTAATATAAATCAATATTTATATTATACATAATAAGTTTTATAATAATTTAATCGGTATTCTTTTGCAGTTTATTTATACTGGACTTGATACTTCTTTCAACTGTGACTTGTGATGCCGCATGTGCCAATCGCTTACTAAAAATATATCAAAATAGTCAATTTAATAAATTTAAAAAATACATTAATATATAATTAGGTACTTACATTAAAAACTTTTTGCTGTAAGGTTTTAGTTTTTGTTCATCGTTTTTCTCTTCTCTTCTGTAACGTTTGACATTAGAAGAACGTTGTTTATCTCTAGTTTTAGCATTTTTCATCATTTCTTTTCTCATTTGTTCCATCTCTTCATCTAACAATTTCTTCTTTTGCAGTTTATTTATACTGGACTTGATACTTCTTTCAACTGTGACTTGTGATGCCGCATGTGCCAATTGCTTACTAAAAATATATCAAAATAGTCAATTTAATAAATTTAAAAAATACATTTATATATAATTAGGTACTTACATTAAAAACTCTTTTCTGTAAGGTTTTAGTTTTTGTTCATCGTTTTTCTCTTCTCTTCTGTAACGTTTGACATTAGAAGAACGTTGTTTATCTCTAGTTTTAGCATTTTTCATCATTTCTTTTCTCATTTGTTCCATCTCTTCATCTGTCAATTTCTTCTTTTTTACAGGAGGTGACTTGGGTCGAACGATACTAGTTTCTTTTGCTACTTTAACTTTGCTATTTACAGCTGAAGGAGTATTGGATGACCTTTTTGCACTGTAACCTTTTGGGATCTATAAAGTGATAAATAAAACAATAATTATAACCATTATTGTACTAAAGTATTTTTCTTTTAATTCATAATCCTATGAGAGTATAAACTCTGAATGAAATTTTATCAATAATAATTTATTACTTTAAAACAAATAGTGTTATTGAGTTATATCATTTTAATATATATATTTAATAATATCATTTAACAAGTACCACATCTTTTTTTGTAAGCCATTAGAAAATACACATTTTTATTGACTCGACATTTTCAAAGATTTACAATAATACTTTTATAATTAATACTTGGTTTTGTTAAATAATTTAACTAATTTAAGTAAAGTAAAAATAAAAAGTTATATTTTAATTACCAATTTTACGCACAAATTAAACATGTTAAAGATAAATTCAACTTCAATATTAAAAGGATATAAAAACTGCCAACTCAATATTCAAATCAAAAAATCTTTTTACCTAACGACCTAACCCATATAACTAATTGGTATGAAGTTTTTGAGTAGACTGTATCTTGTAAACTTATTTATTATGAACTTAAAATTATTGTGATAGTACAAACTATTAATACTGAAAAATTGTAGTAATTTAATAAAATATAAATCCCTTACTATTAATCCATATTTTATCTTTATTTTTTTATTCTCCCTTTCACTATCTGATTGACTACGTGGACGTTTTGAAGATTGTTTTGCAGCACTATTATTTTGCTTTTCATCTTCTGAGCTGGAAGAATTACTAGACTTGCGTCTTTGTTTTTCCTTTTTGGTTTCATTTGGCTTTGGATATTTTTTATCTCGTTGGGTGATTTTTGATCTACTTCTTCTATTATTAGAATTTGTATGATGCCTATGCTTGCTAATTGAATCTTTAGAAATCTTAGACTCGTGTTCTCTATCAGAACAGCTAGACCTGTGATTATGATTATTATTTTTAGATTTATGTTTACTACCATGATAAGAAGTACTATTTTTTAATTCAGAATCATATTGTTTTTTTCTTTCCAGTTTTCTATCTGAACTGGCCGATTTATTTTTCTTATAGTCATTGTATCTTTTTTCTCGAATTTTATCTTGTTGTTGTTTATATTTTGATTTATCATTTTTTTTATTACTGTCTTTTTCTACATGCTGATTATTTCTGTATTTATTATTAGTATTTACATTGTCATTTTGATGTCGATACCTCTCTTCAGTGGTTGATCTGTTACGCTCATTCCTTTTTCTTATAAATCGCTGACGATCAACATCTCTATTAGTACTAACTGACTTATGTTTAAGTTTACTATGATTGTCTTTGGATTTTTGGTCATCATTTCTATGACGTTTATGTTTGTTCATTTCATCTGATGATAAAACTGATTCATATCGTTCACTTCTATTTTTATATTCATTATGTCTGTGATCTCTATACTTAAAAGGTTTCTTATTATTTTGTTTTCCATCATCGCGTTCAAAATGATGGACCTTCTGTGTATAACTATTTTGTTTGTAATTTGATTTCTTTAGGTCATGGTTATTGGTTTTTTCATCTTCCTCCGAACTAGACGGAGTTGCCTTACGTTTCCTTTTGTGTTCTTTCTTTTCTTTATGTTTTGTGATTGATAATATTTTACCAAGATCTAGTCCAGCTTTTACATAGGATTTCAAACGGCGAACTAGTATCATATCCAACTGATGATCCTCAATGGTATGTTTTTTTGGTTTCATATTTTGTTGTTTTTTCAATCGCATAGGATTTTGAAGTATTTTTTTGGTACACTCAATTTCATGCTTCTTTATTTTCACTTCTGAAATTTTTTTTGTCATGTCAACTTGAGAAAATGTGTTTGTTGAACAAACTTTTGGTGGCAAAATTGAATCTAAAATAATATATAAACTCATTACAATAAATTAATTAATAAATAATGATATAATAGTGATTTGTAAGATGCCTCCAAAAATCCAACTCGTAGGATATATTTCTTTAAATTATTTGGTTGATAATTATTAAAAATATACTGTATCTATAACCAATAACATTTTTTTAATTAAAATTGTATATGAATAATTCATAATTATTATAAGTTTATGTTCTAAAATGAACTAATTTTTTAGACATGTATAGGAATTAGCTATTCCTATAATTAATGTAATTTAAGACTAAATAATATTAAAATAAAAGTAAAAATTATTGCTCATATAAATTGATCACAATTGACTAATAAAAAATATTATATTTCCAATGTATCGAAATAGCTAAAAGAAATATTTTACTATGATAAATTTATCTATTTAAAATATTAATGTAGTAGTATTTATAATGTATAATATAATAAATTTTATTGACAACTTCATAAAATTTAACTGATGTTGATTATGTAAAAATTTATATTTTCTTTGACAGACAGTTGAAAATAATATCAAACCAAAATAAACAATGTACAACAATTAGATGAAATTACCTCGGTCCGCGGTACTGTCGTCCAATTTTTTATCCACTTTTTTCCCCAAAAGATAGTCTTCTTTTTGTATTTTCATGCCATCGTACATCCAATCTATAGTGAGTTCTATGGTTGGACCTAAAACAAAACGTGTATTATAATATTGTACAAGTAATAAACATTAGAAATGAGTCTGTTCAGAAATAGAACTTTGAATGCAATAGACAAACGGCATTGTTGATTTAGAGGGAAAATATTCGATGACAAAACTATACATACCTAATAATAATCAATTAAGCTATTACTCACTTTGAACGGCAATCAACTACTTATTATAATAATTATTGTTTGAATACTTTAAATTCTGGTGAACAGACTCGAAAGTGCAATAGTTTTTAAATTCGAACACATTGTTTTGTAAATAACACTGTTGTATATATTATTATCTATGACAATATTAAATAACACTGCTATCAAGGATATAACTTAACAGACGATAACAGCCAGAATAATATTTCATGGTGTTTAAAACCGTGAAAGTGGATATTCTGTATGCCCACTTGACTACACAAGAGGAGGGTTGGGTTGGTAAAATAGAGTGAGCAATACATAATAATAATTCTATAGTTAAGCAAGCTCACTATAATGAATTTTTCAACAATTTTTAATTTTAAAAACGCGATTTATTACCTTTTTTTTCAAGGAGAATTATAAATATGTAACTAATATAATATACATTATTCTTTAATATTACTATATAATATCGTATAGTGAATAATTATCATCATGGCACTTTAAATTTGAACTTGACTATAATAATTTTTTCTTTTTGTTATTATAGTGATAATTTCACGTCGTCGATTTTGATTGCTCGGAACATCACTGATCTATTGTGTTTTTCGTTTTATTATTCAGTGGTTTGAACGCAGCGGGAGCGCGCACACAGCATCGAGTAATAAAATATATATAAATACTAGCTGAATAACCCGGCTTCGCCCGTGTGCAGTATAACTTTTTATTTTATCAGTTTTTTTTTCATTTTTACCCCTTTTACCCCTTTTAACTCCGGTAGGTGTCGAATTTCGAAAAATCCTTTCCAATGGGGTCTCCACTATATAAAACGAAACTGCTGCCCAAATTTCATACTCAAAGCTCCAGCAGTTCCAGCCAGGCGAATTTTTCTAGTTTCACCCTTTTTACCCCTTTTAACCCCCTTAGGGGTCGAATTTCGAAAAATCCTTTCCCATGGGGCCTCTGCTATATTAAATGAAACTATTGACAAAATTTAATACCACAAAGCTCCATTGACTCAGGATTTTTTCCATTTTTACCCCTTTTAACCACCTTAGGGTTAATTTTCTCCATAATTTATGCTATAAACCCGCTCCCCGACATTCTCTATCATTTAAAAAAAATTTGAGCCAAATCGGCCCAGCCGTTCTCAACTGATTCAATTTCCAATTTTTTGTCTCCATTTTTATATATATATAGATTGGTTAACATGTATTAACAATTCATATCTACACGTATTATGGCGATAATTCTCGGAACAATTCATATCTACACGCCACCGACGATAAAACACATACAATAGAAAAAAGGTCAGGTTACAGATAGATATTATCGCGGTCGGCCACGGAAAAACGCGAAATACACCATGCAATCATACAAATTTATTAAAAAGTTAATTAAAATATTTAATGTATTAAAAAATTTGAAATAAAAACTATCCTATCTTTTAAGTTGGACCAAATTACACGCGGTGTAAAAAATTTCATCAAAATCGGTTAAGTGGTTTAGGAGTCCATTGAGGACAAACATTGTGACACGAGATTTATATATCTATTAAGATTAATATATTATTTGAATATTATTCGTGCGAAAGCTCAAGACTCGATCGAATACGATGGAGAAAATCTATGACTTTCTGAGCAAAAGAAACAGAAAAACAACTTTTCGACGGCCCCCCGGGGCCTCGCCGAATAATTATTATTTTTTATCGCGTCGTCGTCGGCACGTGTTAGAATATCGATCTCGTCGCCGCACGGATGAATATTTAAAGCGCGAAAGATACAATGTCGCCGCGCGTAGCCATCCCCACACCGCTGTGTACAATATACGCGCGCTATTAATAATATTTTTATTACGCTTATTGCGATTTAGACTGCGCGTCGTCGTACGGTGTGTATATAATATTATATATTATCATAACGCTGACGATAAAAAAAGAAAAGAAAATATACGATATCGTAGTCGCGAAAACCGACGCGAACGATTGAAACGTAGGGGGTTGCCCGTTGCTGCGGTAGACCCGCGCGAAAGACGCGTGCGGCGTACGCGCTTAAAAAAACGCCCCGTCGTCGTCGCGGCGGCGGCACCGGAGGAATAATTCGCAAACGGATAATAAATAACGTTTTTATTCGATATCGTTTGTAATATTTTCGCGTTTATGCGGGCAAAAAAAACGAAAAGCAATGCCGCGGCGGCGCTCGGAGATTATTTTATTTTTTCTTTTCGCCGGCCACAGCAGCAGACGCGCGCGCACACAAGTACATATAATATATCTCCCCGAGACGTATATATTTTAGTGGAATTTATCGCGATTTCGTTTTACGCGACGACGCTCGCGTTTAAAATCTCGAATACCGTCGGCGCGTTTTGTTTGTTTTTTTACCGTACGGATTATCCGCCGCCGTTTTTTTCTAACGCGTTACGACGTGCGCGCACCGCGCTTATTATTATAATGAGTATTGATTTTCATATCAAACGGGACGGCGGCGCGCGCGTTTATACGCGTACCGAAAGGACGACGAGGGAGGAAATTAACCTCGACCTTATCCCATCGCCGCCGCCGCCGCCACCGCAGACCATAACGTTTTAGATCCCGGACAAAGCGAGCAATATGCATGTCGGTTTCGCGCGACCAACGACGTGGGGAGGGGTTTATATTTCGTAATTAAGTACAAATCGACAAATAGTGTTTTATCGGCACTCATCGAGGTTTTTCGTGTTTTTGAATTTTAAAAAAATTTTCGTTTTTTTTCCCCGACTATATCGATCGATATTATTATCGCACACGCACATCAGGAATTAGTCCAATGTTTTCAGCGTATATCATCGTATATCCTATAGAAACGTTCGATTCCGACCAATATTTTTGTTCATACTCTTTTATTAGAAAAATTAGCGAGCACATCGACGGTCGAAAATAGTACTGAGATTTTATTCGTACTTGTGGATTTTTCGAAAACGGTATGTAATTTTCCAAATCGTAATAAAACGAATTCTTCTATTGCTCAAGTGTTCTGATATTCAATTTTTTCCAAAACTCGCATCAAAGGCTTTATTTACAAAACCGTCCTCTCGCGGACCGGTAAATAATACCCCTATGTCGTTATTGTCTCCGCGCGCCGCGTAGAAATCCGCTATACTACGACGGCGAACGTCGCCGATACGCATAGATATTATTCTCATACGCGAGTCGAGCAAAACCATACATAATATTATATATTATGAACTATATAATTGGTGACGACAATGACATCACGTTTTCCCGATGTTTCGCAGCTATCGGCTCTGTATCTGCGCAAAACAAACGCTCATCATATACGTATAGCAAGGGAATCGGTATATACTCGTCTATATAACAGTGCGGCGGCGTATAGGTACACAATACATCATATTATGTTGTGCGTAGACGGTGTCCGGGAAAAGAAGGGGGCAAAAAACAATAACTCTTTCGTAATATATTCTATAATACGGCGTATTTATATTTTTTATAAACACTACGTGTCGTATATGAATACGGTAGGTATATGATATGTGTATAGTGCAGTAGTTTATCGTTTTATACCATCTCCCGTGCCTATCATATTATTTATATGATCGCTTATATTACATATATATAATATGTATATATACGACACGAGCGCGGGTATAGTATACGTGTTATAAACGCGCGCGCGAGCGTTCTTGCACGCGTAATTAATTACCGTATTATGCGTTCGATATCGATATCGGACGGGAAATTACGATTGTTATCGCTGACGGGACAAACGGACCCCGCCCCCGAAAAATAAAGTAAATAACGAGACGTGATATAATACTGACCCGTTCGTCATAATTATACGCGACGCGTAAGACGCAGACGAGGAAAAAAAACCACGGAAAACCGCGCGGGCGTATACCGCGTACAGCCGTCGTCTCTAACACCACACGACGTGAGAAATATTATCGTCCTTCGTTTTTTCGTAACTCTTCGTCGAAATAAACGACGAAGGACTCGTATATTGTCGTCGTCGTCGTCGTCGTCGTTGTTCGTTATTCGACGTCTTGTCCGCCGATTAGAAGACTCGCCCGCCACGGCGATCGAAACGACGTTTTGTCCGGCCGGACACTATAGAGAGTTGAACGCGGTAAAAAACACGAGTTTTTACCGCGGGTGACCGACGATTGTTCGTATTCCGGGAAATCGTGTGACTAAATCGTTTTGTAAATCGCGCTCATCGCGACTAGTGCTTTAGTCGCATAATCCTACGACGAGTCAACGCCGTCGTCGTGTGCTCGGATCGGGAGACTCAGAGGACACCACGAGTCACCAGATGAAATCGAACGCGAACGCGATCGTTATAACGAACACACCGGTCCTTCCTCGTCTTCCCTTCCGCCGTTAACAAGACCAAAATCTTCCATGTCGTCCATGACTGAACGTTTCTACGGGCAGGGCAAACTATTCCGTTTCGTAAATATAATTTTAATATACGTAATGTGCGTCCCGTTGAAACAGACAAATATAACCAGAGGCTGTGAGTCAAGGGCAGGGGCAGTGTTTCGGTTGGATTTTTTGAGTTAAAAACGCTCATTATCAACTCAGGATAATGGAAATGTTAAAAAATCATGGAAATTATTTTTATTAGTGATTTCGTTTTATTCGCTAGAAATAGAAATTCTAAGTAGTTTTCAATCGATAAAGCGGTAAATTTTCTAATTATTCAAATCAAACACATATCATTTGTAACTGCAAAAATTTTGCAGATTTGCGAGTGAACTCGATTTCGAAACCGAAACGCTTACAAAACGATATTTTTCGTCACGAATAAAAAAATAATCGTGTTAAATATTCAACGTGCTTCGAACCGACAACATTTTCTCATCTATATTTTACGAAAAATGTCCATCAACAGCGTGGAAAAAAAGTCAAGACCGTCCGGCGAAAATCGTGCGATCTCTAGAGACTGCAGGTACGTATACGACGAGTATTCGGTGAAGATTTCACTTCCCCGCGGAATTCCGTCTCGTCGAAAACACCTGTGCGCCGACGTCGATTTTTTTTTCCCGTAATCCGTCGTCCGTTGTTCGCGATTATTCGGAAGACCGCGGTGGAGATTCGCCACCGCGAACCGGACCGAGTGTTCCGAGGCGGAAAAACGTCGAAGAAAACCATCGCGGTAAAAATAATCTAATCGAATTCGAAACGCGACGACACTCCGCAGCCTACGCAAGCGCTCGTTCGTCCTTGGGCCCGTCGTACGCGCGAAATTCACATCGTACGCGAGCACTATGTACCTATGTACACGATGCGCGCGCTCAGTAGAGAGGAGAGAGATAGAGAGAGCGAGCGAGACAGATAAAAGTTGATTAATTCGTGACGACGACGACGTCCCGCGGGGCGTAGTCCGATTTCGGTCGCAATTAAATTAACTCGGAACAATTATTATCATTGTCGTTATTTTATACACGCGTACAGTGTACGCGGTGTTTTTTTTATTATTATTATTATTATTACCTATTATTATTACACAGTTTGTCCGTTATACACGGTTGCCGCGGCGGCGGCGGCGTAGGGCGTAAACGCTCGTATACACACACACACGTCGGTATTATACGCGTATCGTTCGCGCACATCTACACACACGCGCGCGCGAGCGAGCATAAATACACGCGTACTCATTGATTAAACATGAGTGTGTTTAGCCACCGGTGATTATATTAAAAGGATACATCCGGTTACAAGACATTTATACGCCGCCTCTCTATGCACCGCCGCCGCCGCCGCCGCCGTATTTTATATACACGTCATTATATCATAATATATATTATATATGTTACGTACGGTCGCGCGATCACGGGTTTTTTTTTTTCTCCTCTGTTCATCTAATTCATCCGCTCGATATACATTAGTCGTTGATTTGTACACGTTATATTAATATCGTGTCGCGTCTGCGGCCGACCAATAATGATAATAACCGCGGCACAAACATACATATTATACGCGCGTCTATTGTAATAACAATAACGTATACGCCGTCCCTCCGTCATTATTTTTATTATTACGTCCGTCCAGTGTATTATGTCGTACGAAAACACGACGTATACCTTGTACGATTATTATATACGCGCGCGCATACGATATTATATCGTTCCGAAAGTCTGCGGAAAAGTTTTTCTCCCGTCGCAGTTTTCTCGTTTCGCTCGCCGCCCAATTTTAATACCCTTCGCGATTCGTGTATATATTAAAAACTCCTGGACCGACCGGCACACGCGCACCCATAAATATACGTATATAATATATATACACGTGCGCGAGCCGGAGAGAGAGAGAGAGAGAGAGAGAGAGAGTATCGAGTACCGGATTTTTTTTTTTTCTACGCTGACCCTTTGCCGGGCGAACAACCCCTTTCACGATCCCGATTTTTCTCCTCCGATGCACCGCCGAACTCCGTAACCGCCGCCCGAGAGAACGGTTCGATAATACGATAATTTATTACTGTATATACGAGTATACATCGCGACGCTCTTACGAAATCTAATACGACGTTTAATTTAATTGTATATCGCATGCAAACGAGACGCGCGTTCGAGTTAAAATATAGTCTCTGTATAGTACGTATTATACACGCGATAATAATATTTTACCGCTGCGGGCAGTGACTTTACCTAACACGTCGTTCGCGTAATGACGACGCGAACGACGAAAACTCTCCGCCGCGGTGTTGTGTTTACCCGTTGAGTTTGTTTACGTTCGCGCGTACAAATATACATTATAATAAATGACTCGATTCTTTCGACATTGTCGCGCGATCATACTGCACCGCACTGCGCGGTTGTCGAAATACTACAAGTACACCGTGAGACGGATTTTCAATAGTTTCTGTTCGATCGAAAGTTATAAAAATATAAACCGTCAAATTTCTATTTAGAATACAACTCTTTTGTTCGCCACATGTACATCGCTGACCGTTATGGTCGTACGCGATCGTTTACTTCTTCAAATGGCAGTAGAAAAGTATATTTTCGATTTGGTCTGTTCTGAATTCGAGTACGTCGTAGATTGTCGAATCGCTAATAGTCGACAATAATGTGTCCTAGTGAAAGTTTCATATACGTGGTACATATTATCTTCTGTTGTTGCGGCTTTGTTCGGTTCTTGACGTATAATATTATACGCGTAGGACTTTAAAACGATATAGATTTATTTACCGACTGGTAATACGCCGTATTCGATTATAATTGTACGTTACGAATCGACATTTTCGGACCGTTATATCGCGATGCTCGAGAAGACCATGTATAAAAAACACGTGTGGCCGCACGAGAAATTGAGAAAAGAACATAAACGATTTGAATAACGCGGGTTTACAGGTTCGACCGGTGCAGAAGAAACGCGTTTGAAACTCATCCCGTATGCGCGCGTAGTGCGTAGGCATACGCGACATTATATTATCGCACTGGAACAATCGTTATTACAGCTGTTCTCGTGTATCACATTGTGTAGAGCCCATACGTGTATAAAATATGCATCGATGAAATTAATAAACGCGTTTATCGCCACGACGATTGTTTATGTCCGCACGCGAATGCGGAACGTCGTCGGCCGAGCGAGATGAAAACGCGAGAAACATGTCGCTGTTTAGCATTTCATAGTAAACGATCGCGTTTCACACGCCCGGTCGGTCGACTGCTGTAGTTTCTCGCCGTCTCGAGTACGAACTTGGCGGTGTACATTGGTGATGCGACACTATCGAAAACGTATCAATTAATTATTATACAATAGAGTTGTGGAAACGTTATTGTTACAATAGAAACCGTTATCTGTTAATCGCCGTCTGTGCAACGTCGTTTTTCGAGAGAAATTCGCCAAACGAAACGCGCGGGCGTGTAGGGTTTACCCCAGCCCCCGAAACGGTCTGGAGAACATTTCGGTCAAGTTCTATCAGACGTCTCGACGTTACGACACTGAAAACGAGTGATGATAAACGTCGACGAAAACGATTCGATTTATGGTTCGTGTCGGGTCTATGATAAAACATAATAATAACGCTTGAAAATATCGAAACAAACAAACGTAATAATGTTCGATTTTCATGCAAAATCACACTCGTATGCGGTATTTTCGATAAAATAACACTCTCGTCGAGTTTGCGACACAAAAATGTCGAAACCTCCTCTCTTCGGTAACGTCTCGGCTTCGGCTGTATTTAAGGTCAGATACACGAGATGATAATAATAATAATTACTTATGTAAAAAAAAAACATTTGATAATAATTATCGGAAAACGTCGAGATTAATATCATTATGCAACATCATGATTTGTATTCGAGTGAGCTTTTTTTTTTAAACCGAGACGACCGGCGGTCGCGTTGGATACGCGTTTTACTTATCTCGCGGTGGATCTCGGTTCGTGATTAATTAATTTGACAAACAATAATAAGAATAGAATTTCAAGACACGATGGAATTGTACGCACTGTTCGTACGAACAGTTCTCGTAACCAGTCGACTTCTCGGACGAGAGAAAGAAATACGTTTGGACGAGACGTTAGAAGCGAACAAGAGACGCGCGTTCGTCGTAACATCGAAACGGTTGTTGCGGAGACGACGACTCGCGCGGCGGACGCGATTACGCGAAATACGAAATTCCCCTCCAGCGCCGCCGATGTGCACTGCACAGTATAATACAAAAACATTATTATCGCATCGCTTTAATTCCGCGAGCGTCCGGTTTTATTCGTTTTTCTCGAGCCATTCCGCCGACGCGAATGAAGATTAATTAATAACGATAAGTTTTTGTTCTTTTTTTTCTCTCTCTCTGCTCGGGGGTGGCGGATGAAAAGCCGACGAAAAAAAAAAACAACGACGAATCGATTTAATAAGACAATAAGTCTTATTCGCACGAAATGAATATTGATGAGGGTTTGAAATTTATGCGTGTTTTTGCTACTCCCTCGGTTATTTTTTTCGTTTGTTTGTTTTTTTTCTTTTTAACGGCGCGAGAAGATAACGAAAAAAAAAAATAAGACAATGCGCGTGTTCCGGTCGGTATTTAAAACCGGCGTCGCGCCCGCTAAGGAAGTCGACGGAGTAATTAAGGATTTCTGATGTCACGGTGTTTTGTTGGCGGGGCCGTCGCCGCGCGGAGTACACGACGAGGGACGTCGAAAAAACGGGGAGACGGCCGGACTCTAGCCGGATCTCTGGGCGAGATTACTTACTATACCGATTCACGGCGAAACGACCGTTTAAAAAACGTTAAGCGTTGTGGCGGACAGAGAAAAAAGAGACAGAGAGAGAAACGAAAAAACTTCCGTAGGGGAAATTTAAAGTAAAAAAAAAAAAAAAAAACATAAAATAAACCCCTATTGTTTGTGCCCGGCTCGCGCGGTCGTTATCCGCGTGTCCGGGGCGGGGTAACTTGACGCGCGAAATCGGCCGTTTCGCCAAAGGATAATCGCCACAGATTTCTTTAAATTATATCATTACGATTATTTAAATATGCGTATTATTATACTCGTATGACCGCGGCGGGTGCCGTAGTTTTCGCCGTGCCCCCCCCCCACCCCCATCGCCGAGGGGGTAAAAGCGTTCGGATCTCGTCTGGACAGCGCGCGCGACCGTGATTAATCGACGTCGATGATCGTCCTGCAGCGTGCGCGCGCGATGAATAATGACCGGCCGTTCCAAATACCGACGGCCTGACGGACCAGCGGGCAGTCTCCGGAGAGACAAGGCTCGCGGACGCGCGGTTAGAGACTATTATCGGACCGTGGTCGACTAATTGTTATTGAGAAACCGTCACGCGATTCACACGAGGGGTGGAAGGACCTCGTGGGCCGCGTCCTTCGAGTTATGCGTACGGCTTTATTCGTTCGAACGCAACGACTGCGATGTCGAGACACTCATCTAGATACGGTGTGCGCCTATTGAACCACGTTCCGCGGAACTCTGGGGTTTCGCGGAGGTCACTCGAGGGTTCCGCGAATGGTTTTTTTATTATTTTCAAAACGTCCTGGAAAATTACTCGGAAAATCTAACCAAAGACGTGTTTACAACTCACGCGCCTCTCGTATGTACTCATATTATTATGAATTAAATAAACATAATTATTACTATTCGAAATAATTGCCGCCGAAGAGTCCTACGATAAAAGCGGACGTCAAAAAAAAAAGGTTCCACTGATGAAAAATCAACGTTCAGAAACACTAGTCAAGTGCACAAGACGCACTTGTAAATGACGTTTTCGACGAAAACTAGTGCTCTGTTTGTTGGATCGTTGAGTTGCAAACATGTCGAATGACATAATATTAATTACAGTACAAACTAGATGGCAAATAAAAAATCCTCACGAATCTGACTGATAATCCCCGGTCTGTTTTCGACGTTTTTATTTTTTATTAAATGCAAAATTTCAAACGACTATGATGAAAAAAGCGAAAATGTCACTCGCCTTATCACAGTCGTGCAACTAGACCATCGCTATGACACGACGAAATGTGATCTCAGACGCGCGCGGCGGCCCAGTGAAAGAATTTAATCGACGCGAAACTCTCTCCGAGCAAACGAAATCTATAGACTCGAGTCGACGTCTTTATCGAGTATAATGATAATAGATATTGTTTTTTAGGCGTAAAAGTTTGTTTTTAAATCCTACGTTTTAGACGGAATAACGTCGTGAACGCGATAAAACATAAACGAGACCTTTGGCGGTCGCGAGCGGTGAATAAACCCGCCGCGTTATCGAGGAAAACGAAATAAAACCAATCTGCTTATTATATTATTGCGTGTATCTACTTGTACAACTCGACTGTACTTTTATCGTTTTTTTCGAAATCACAACACCTAGAGAAATGAAGCATTTCCTTGTTCGTAACGACTAAAGAAAACACTACGATTCAATTCGACAAATTACGTATAATATAATTTTCAGGTGTATTTTTTGTCATTTTCTTCGGACGCTTTTGTTTCGGTAATAATATTATCATTCGTATCATCTCGCGCGTTCGACGGGCGATTTCAGAGCAATCGATTCATTCGTGTTTGCGGCGAAAAAAAATTCAACCGCGGTGTACGACGGACAATATATTATAAGAAAAGCCCGCGACAATAGTCATAATGAAACCCGCCGTGCGGTGTCGATTTCGACGTGTCTCCGCGCGACTTATCGTTCTTGCGATCGAGCGATTCGGCTCTCGCTCGTCTATTGTTCAGTCGGTCGAGCGAACTTTAAAGAGCGCGGGAAAATACACCCACGCACAGAGTATAAAACGAAACGAATCGAAGACTATTGTGACTAATCCGGGTCGAGAAAACTTTCCCGGTACAACGTCGACGGCGCGCCGTAATAATAATTCCTCGGAAACGTGTCTGCGGTCGTTTTGTGTGCGTCCGTGCCATTACGTATATGGTATAAATATAATTTCGTTTACGGAGATTAAAAAAAATTATAATATAATAATAATAATAATAAAGAGAAGAAAACAACGGTCGGGTTCACAAATTAAAACGTTAACAAGCCCATCACGTATTAAAAAATACAATATTCCCACGATATTTTTTTATTTTTTTTTTCGGGCCCGTGTCCGCGTCTCTTTCAAGTATTCCGACCGCCGGTGGTTCGTTAAATTTCAGTGCGATTTTAATCTATTTAAAAAAAAAATTAGACGCGGCGGCCCGGCTTTTGTTACACTCGTATATACAAATATATATTTTATTTTATTTTTCAAGCTCATCGTAAGATTATTTTTATTGTGTACACACTACACACTGGTTTGTAATTTATATTGTGCACAATATACACACCAGAAGAGCAGAATACAATTATGCCATCGCGGCCCTATGAATGTTAATAGCTTAATTCCCGGACGTTTTATTATCTCATATTATTGTTGTTAACGAACGTGATATTATATCAAAGACACGAATTAAATTACGCGTGATCTGCGTATTGGCCTTAATTTACCGCGGCGAACGTGTGCACTGTGCAATGTATGAAATTTGTATCGTAGAAAACAAAACGCAAAATTATTACGACTAAAAAGAAGTGTTGTATTTTCAGCTCGATATATATCCGACAAGCGATGTGACGACGACGACGTAGACGACGCGTCGTCCTTTAGCGTAACGTCGAAACCGAGCGCGAGCAACGTTTTAATCGATTCGCCGACTTTCTATACCGCGGGAGGAAAAAAACAAAAACGTAAACACAATCCGCGACGACGCTTTCGTCGCGCGAAACTCGGTCGGGGAATGCCAGTTGCTTACCTTATCGCGTCGCGCATTATAATAAATACTCAATTAACATATTATTTATAATAATATTGCGTTTGCGACGAGGAAATTCGCATCATTTTATCGTCGATAATACCTACGCGTGCACGTACGTACGTCGTCGTCGTCGTCGCGGTGAAAATTTTTTTTTTTTATAGTCGAACGCCGCCGCCGGCAGTATAGCCCCGAACTGTTTACAATAATAATATTATTATTATTATTATCTCTTTTGAAAATACATTATTCCTTTTCGATTCGGCGTCGTCGTAAACGCACGCGCGCCGCCGTAAATTGATAAACTTGCGATTGAAACGTTGAAATTTGTATAGATTTACATCGTAAACGTTGGAAAGCTTGCCGGTTAGTATTTTTATTGCCGCGCGTCAGAGTAAATATAATAATAACGGCGATGCGTTTACGATTGTATACCGCGCGATACGCTGTCGCCACGGCGGCGGCGGCGGCGGCATGAAATCAAACTCGCGTGATGATGATACGAGAGACCCAAGACACGCAGAGAGTTTACAAAAACCGTTGTTTTCTTTCGCCAGACGCGAACGAACGCGTGCTGATCGATAGCGCCCGGGCGCGCGTTAAAGACGTATAGCCCGCGTGCAGTGTGTACGTACGTAGACCCGAAAGACGCTCGAAATTCCTCGTGCCAAAAATGCACTCTCCGCGCGCGCCGTCCGCTCGGCTTTTCCACCGAAAACGCAACGGGGCAGAAGGGAATTTTTTAATGAAACGTCGTGTTTTTTTCATTTTTTTTTCCACCCGACCTTTTCCGGTCAAAGGTGAATCATTTCCGTGCGCGCGTCCTCTTTCACGCACGCGCTCCTCGTGTTATATATACGTACATCTGTATTAATTTATATTTTCCGACGACCACGACCGGTATTATGTTATAGGCTATAGTTTCGTGCGCGCGTTTTTCAAAACTCACGCACGCGTGTAATTTATATATATACAATATTGTAAACTTGTATAGAAAAGTGCGCGCGTTTATAGGTATAACGTGCACACGCGCATATGTGAATTATAATGTATGTGTTTTTTTTTTCTCCTCGTAACCACGCGTATCTATAACTAACTATACGCAGAGAGAGAGAGAGAGAGAGAGAAAACAAAACAAAACAAAAATATAGTGTTTAACAATGAGCATTTAAACGTTTTAATGTTTATCCAAGAGTGACGGGCTGGGTCTGGGGTGTGCCATATAAATTACACGACAAAAAAAAGAAAAAAAAAAATTAAAAACCAAATAAAAAAAAAAGTAGAATTACAAACAAAGGAACAGCCGCCAATTAAACAAGGGGCTTGGGTTCCGGTTCTGACGACGCGGGCCCGTGGTGACAAGTGACACACAACACACACACACACACACACACACACACTGTACACGTTTGCGTGCGAGTGTGTACGACGATAGCGCATAGGAAGAGTGAAAAAAAAAGTAGGTACTACTCGCACACAGAGAGACAGAGACAGACCGGACGGAATGAGAGATAAACATCGTCGCCCATTCGGCGGGTAGGTTATATACGCTTTATATTATACGTATATATACGTTCGCTGTCGTCACACGGTGGAAAAATACAAATTATTTTCATCCGCCCACTATCTATGTGTATACTTTTACACGCACACACACACACACGCTCGTGCCCATATACGTAATCCGTTCCTCCGCGTACATAATACTAGGCGCTACTATATGGGCACACGCTTATATGGGCTGCCGGGTGCACACTGCTCGGCGACCGGGGTGTCGACCGAGCCGGAAATAACACAGTGATATCTTCGAACGTCGCGAATCTCCTCAAAAAAACGTAAATTGAATATAATATGAGTAGTAGAAGCCGAGATACAAAAACGTAGAGCAACGCGTCCTTTTTTTTTTCCTTCGCCGGCTTCAACCGTCGCGATCGCTTCTTCTTTTTTTTTTGACCAACACTTTTACTTTACGGGACCCGCATTCACACTGACTACGTTTCGTTCGATTTCAACAACTGTTGTTTGCCCGTTGCAGATGTTTATTTTGGTAAAACGATACGATCAAAGTCTAGATTAGGTAGCGATAAACTACGATGGCATTTAATCGCCGTCGTTTAGTTACGAGTCGTCGTCATACATAATCTTTATGTAATCGCGTTTAAAGAAATTCGAATTATCGAGTGACTATACTGTATACGTATACTATATACGTGGTGCGCCGTATTTCGCTCGTCCTCGGGCAAGTTTTCCGCGTTTTTTTTTTTATTTCTCCGCGTTAAAACGCGGACATTCGATTTGGTCAAGCACCGGTTGTTTACGACGTCGCAGGCCGGTGCGAATTCCGGCCGCCGATAACCTTTTTGCCGCGGGCGAATCGCGGCCAGAGTGTTATACTCTATCGCCGATCGTCCGCGATACACTGTTATTGTTGCGTTTAAATAAGCCACGTGAAAAATCGCCTGGTTTTTTTCTTTTCGAGACTTTACC
The DNA here is from genome assembly GCA_948098885.1 of Drepanosiphum platanoidis. Taxonomy (NCBI): domain Eukaryota; kingdom Metazoa; phylum Arthropoda; class Insecta; order Hemiptera; family Aphididae; genus Drepanosiphum; species Drepanosiphum platanoidis. The sequence continues at coordinate 21,048,829 of OX402530.1, read as the reverse complement.
GCTAGCGAAACGGTCCGCACGTCACGAATATGGTCGTTCCGTAATATAATTACCGCGCGACACTACAATAATTCCGTCTATTTCCCGCCGTACTCGTTGCGAAACCGTCTCTTACATAAGGAATCGTAACGAATCGCTGTGGAACGTATTTATTTTACACGCGATTCTTGATCTCGACGTCGAACGGTTATTTGGCTGCCGTATTTCAGATTTGAAAGTTAAGAATTTGAAAACTATTATTCTTTCGTGACGTATATTTCAAATTGGTTTGTTTTCGCTGACGACCGGTGTCCGAATCACATCGAACCCATAAAACGTCTCGACAATAACCCGACGGAATGTTCTGAAACCAAACGAAAACGTTATCGAAATTTTTAAACGTACGTAACACGTAGTAATCGTTCTCAATTCGCGAACGCGTGTACACAACACACACTGTTATAAATCAGATTTCACACGCGAACGGTCTACACGAATATCGTAAACGAAAACGTACGCATATTGTTGCACTAACAGCACACTATTATTAATTGTACTGATTAGTTTTAAATTCAAACCGTTTTATGACACTAATAGTTGAAAATTGTTTTCGGTGTTATTATTTTGACGATTCGTTTGACACAAAATCGTTGGATCCAGATCATTTTTTCCATTATACAAAAACTCTTTAGCGACACGAAACACTGTCGACCGAGTCTCTACAACACAACGGTACCAACACACACACACACACACACGTGTACTCGTATACGTATATACATTGTTTAACATCCGATTTAAAAAAGTCATACGCGAGTGGATATCGCGGGGGAAACGAGTTAAATGTATTTATTTGGTTTGGGGAAAAAAAAAAAAAATTCGCCCATAAATCTGAGTGAAAACTTCGGACTCGTGGCTTCTTTAGTTGACTTAGTGAAATATAAATAACAATGGGATCGAAGTTATGCCGCCGCGCACGAAAACCGAATATGCAAAAGAAAAAAAAAAAAAAACTTTTTTATTTTTTGTATATTTTTTTTATTTGCACCCGACCGGACGACAGCCACCCGAACATTTAAAAAACATTACTTCAGCTGTTTATGGGCCAGCCCGGGGGATTTGTAGTTTTGTTGGCAGCGACGTTTCGGCTGACCGTAATGCGCGCGGTGATGGTTTGTCTTTGTGTTTTGCGATTTCAAACGCATTCAACTGCTTACAATCGTGTGTGTGTTTTTTCTTCTTCTTTTTTTGTTGAATATTAAAGAACGTCGTTTTTCTTTCGGGAAAAAGAAAACAACGACGACGGCGTTTATAATAATTCAAACTTCTCGAAATTATTCTCGTAACGCGGACCATTTCGGTAGAGTCGAGACCACGTAAAACGTATACATATTATTATAATAACGAACGTTGACGACGATCGTATTCTCGTCGTAAAGTTAAAATTAGTTTCAGATAAATAAACGATTTTCTCGGCCGCGTGTGATGTTCGTAGATATTCGCGCGTGTCACGAGAGTAGTTAACGTTTGCGGATTAAATTTTTCCCAAAGCGCGGTAACGCGCCGAGAATCATTTGGATTTAGTGTCGATATTTTTCGACGGTTTTTTTTTTACTCTCTTCTCGCGAAAATTAAATTTTTCATCGTTAGAAACGCCGACTGCGACGTTTAAAACGAGATTATTCCATCGCATAACATTATGTAAATATATTACACCGAACGGCGGTAAACTGGGTTTTTCAAAACTCTGACGAATACACCTCTCTGCTGTACACGTACGGCGTGCGTTTAATAAGTTGTTGCCGGTGGAAAAAATTTAATCAAACTCTGAGGGGGAAAAAAAACGAAAATAATTTAAATTCTATATCATATAATATACGTATTATGTATTTCCATTTACGCGACGATGTGTGAATGAAAAAAAAAAAACAAAAATGCTTAAATCTATATTATAATACTCGTATAAGTTAAAAAGGTGTACAATACTGCCTCGTATATGATGATAATAATATTTAACGTAGGCGAAAAAACCAGTCGAATGTCGTCCTTTAAGTATGATATGTAATACATAATATATAATATTATATAATAGACCTTTTATAAGCGGGCACACGCGCACTCGTACGTGGAAAACAATCGGCCAATACGTGTCCGACCGTTTAACAGCCGCCGCCGCCGCCGACGTTTTAGTGTAATGCACGTCGCCCGCCGGCATTGTCCTTTTTCCCGCGTGACGTTTCCTTCCCCCGGTCCCTTCCCTGATCCCGCAGGACCGGCCGAGTTCCATTAAACGCCCGTCTCTCTCTCTCGGTCACGCGAGATTTTCAATTTGCACACACACACACACTCGTACTCGTATTCCAATATTCATAACGAACGTACACGGGCGACAACGCGACTGCGATGACGGTGATAATAATAATAGTAATTATAATGACCGAAACGCACGTCTCCCTCGGTCGTGTGACCGCCGTCGCCCTCGACTTATAATACATATATAATATATATATATATATATATATATATATATATACGTATTAGCGTAAAATATATACGCGGACGTGCGGCGCAATTATTTCGTCTGTCGGCACATTGTCCGGTCGACCACTCCGCCCCGACCGAGTAAAGCGACGACGACGTCCGCGACGGGAATTTTAACGACCTCGGCGGAAATGAATATTACGAACGCGCGCGCGCTCTCGTACGATAATTACGATTATTATTATATATCGCGTCGACGCGCAGGACACCTAATAAAATTATACAATTCGGTCGATTTTCCCGACGGCCGCGGCGGCAAAGTCTCCGTCGACTTCCGCTCGGTAACGCGCGATTATCCTTACTTGCAAGCGATATGAGAGTCCTTAGAGCGGCTCTATGTACGCGTTCTCCGTCGTCGTCGGCCCGTTTGAATTCCGCAGATAAGTTTTAGTCGGTGCGATATCAGCTGCACACCGTCTAAGTAAATACGTTTAGTGTGCACTCGGATGCCGGGCCGTTGATCTAATATTAGAAACGTCTCGCGATTCAATTAGAGTAATTTGTTTTTAAGTAAACGAAAAATAAAATAGGAACTAGTAGTATTATTTTCTCGAAAAAAAAAAAAATGGTCGCGCGCGAATATGTAAGTACACGTTTAACGAGTGTACAGTGTACGTTTTTAAGATGTTTTTCTGTTTTTTTTTATTGTTCCAAGTTTTTATAGTAATTATATTACGCGATAATAACATAATATACCGATTTATTTTCAACGACATTAAAGTTTCTCTTTTGATACTGTAACTCGACGCTAACGCTTTTTTTAGATTTCATATTCCTACGGCTGCTCCTTTAAAACCATTTCCCATACCGAATTCCTTTTTATATCGTGAAATCTCTCATTAACATTCTCCGGACCCCACCTTCTTTACGCTTTATATTCATTAAACCTCCGGTTTTATGTCGTTTTTGTTATCTTATATCACATCATTTTCACCACTTTTATTGTATAATTCGTTTGTTTATTTGTTTCGTTAACACTCGAACACACTTTCGGACAAAGAACCCATTAACACGTTTTATATTGTACGCGTCATTCGAATCTCGTCCGCCCTTTAATTCCGACCCCCGCGCACACGCCGCCGCTTCCGTATAATTAATTCGATTTTCGTTCGTTCCGCGTCGCGCGATCCTAACGCGGGCGGCCACGAACGACATTGATTTCGGGGCGTTGGCGATAAAAAAAAAAGAATAAAAAAATAAAAAAAAAGGCACGTAAAACGTGATAAGACGACGGATTATGTCGTATCACGAATATGTATATATAGTAATAATAAGGAGAGAACGCTCGCGTTTGTCCACAACGCAGTCGACGCGTGTATCCATTGATTTCTATGCGCGCCGTGAAAAATTCTAAAACCAGAGCGGTTACAGAGCCAGCACAGTGGCGGGTACATTTAGCGAGGCGGCGGGGGTGAGATGGCTTTGTTGCGCCGGCCGCCGTTTAAACGGTAAAGCTCATGATTGATTTATGGTCTTTATATAATAACGATATTACGTAATAATGAGGGTTATTTTTTCGGGCTGGCTATATGTATGTGTGTTTATATATATATACGATCGTATGAGGGTAGAGAAAAAGAAAAAAAAAGATAGAATAGAAGGAAAAATACATTTGAGAACGGCTGCGCGAGGAAAAGATCGCTCGATCGGGGGCGGTGGCGGCGATAGCAGAGCGTGGCACTGGTGGCGATGGTCGTGTGTGCGTGTGCGCGCGCGCGTATGTGTTTGGACGGGGGCGGTTGGTCGGGTACGGGTCTGAAAGGCTTACACCGAAATGACATTTTAAAGGGACGACAGTGTAGCATTGTAATGACGTCAGGACACCACTATTCATCTCTAGGACAGTGGCACATATACATATAGATGGATGATGGCGGACCAAAACTAATCCAGGATACTGCGCGCTACGGCGAAGACGTGCGGTAGAGAAGAGAAGAGGAAGAGAGAGAGAGATAGAGGAGAGGGAGAGAGAGTTTTCCCTTCTTTTCTTTCTTCTCTCCATTTTTTTTTTCCTTCTTTTTTTTTTTTTTTTTATTTGATACAATATCGTTTGCTTATCTGGTCCCCGGGGCGCCTCTTTAGTATTCTCACTTAAACCGGGAGCCCTTTTGCATATACGTCCGTCCGTCCGTCCCTCCGATACCTCTGTCCGCCACCGTCTCTTACGCGCCGCCACCGCGCCGCCGCACCCGTCTCAGCCGTCGGTTTTTCTCGACCCGGCAGGCAAGATAAATTCCCACTGTCTTCGTAATGCGTCTGCTTAAATGTATCTCCGTGGTCACACGAGCTCCGCGTCCGCCCCGACCGCCCTCCGCTAACAAATGGCCCCGGACGACGACCTGCATATATTCCATTACACACACGCGCCCACACACCCCTCGGCCCGGCCGAGGTTATTAATGCGTTTTTTCTTCTTCTTCTTCTTTATGCGCCGCCGACGGCGATGGACGTCTTTTCTACCGCCGTCGACGTCCCCGAAACGTAATTTTCAATGCTTCTGGAAAATTCCGAGCCGAGAAAATAGACGGCGCGGACTAATAAACGCAAAATTATGTATAGATATGATATACGACCCGCGTTCCGAAGCGTAGCGTTTCGCCGTTTTTTTTTTTTTGTTTTTATTATTATCGTTGTTGTAGTTTGTTTTTTTTTTTTTTTTTACTCTGCTCGTTGCCGGACGGCAACTATTCGAGTCCGAGTCACGCGCAACACGAAAACACGCGCATTCTTTCGAACGCTAATAAACTTTCGCGGCGCCTTCCCGACGCGTAGCGTTCGAACGAAATAGTGTAGTGTCCGTTTGATCGTGAAAAAAAAAAACCCCAAAAATCCATTTCTCTCGTATACATTTCGGACGTGCCAAACACCGTCTCAAACTCGATCTGCGCGCGGGTCGTTCTCTTCGCGGACGACTGTCGTTCTACACGTCTTTGCCGCACCACTTGTTGCGACGACGAGCCGCCCCTCTCTCATTACGCCCTTCCCGAGATGGGGTTCGACGATTAATTGTGCGCGCTGCCGAGTGACCGCGCGGCACCACGATGACGCGGCCGATTATTATTATATACAGACGAAAGGGTTGCGCGGGGTCGTGAATATAATAAACCCGTCACTTTCGTCGCGTATAATTCCACGTCGTTTATTATAACAAGGGTTTATATACCGTCGCGCATACCGCGTGTCGCACACCTGGTATATGATAATGATGACCATTACGACGGGCCTCGGACTCCGCGCGCCAGTCGCGTTATTATATTAAATCTATCCGACGCGCGCGCGCGATATTAATATAATCGTCGTGGGTCGCGCGGCGGCGGCGGCTGTAAATATCGCCGTGACGCGGGCCGTGTTCGAATGGACCATCGAAAGTATACCGATCGTTAATTTTCTAGACGAATGACCGACACGACTGGCACATTGTTGTTACACGACGATAATACAGCGAGCGTCCGAAGTGCGCGCGATACACGAGGTACGCATGTTTTCATTGTAAATGTATCTAATCGTATTTTTTTTTCTTCACAACGCTGTTGGGCGCGCGATAGTGACTATTAAATTTCCTACAACGAAACGTTTATTTTTTTGTACTTAAACTTTGAAAGTTTATCGAGTTATAGTATCGATTCGAATCCGGCACCTATTCGGAATATCGCGTGGCTGCTTACACGTGTAGAAAAACGTTGGCTCCTTTCGCGTTCTTAACAAACGCTCCGTAATCGTCAATCATACGGGTAATAAATCGGGTTTGAGAAAAAAAAAAAAAAAGAAGAAGAAGAAGAAAAATCGTATTCGAATGAAATCGATTTCGACGATTGCAATTACGACGACGACAACGCGCTCTTTATATCTCGCGGAAACTTGTTGGGATCCACCGCCGTGAAATAAAAATAATAATCACATCTGCCGTGGAAATCGTTCCAATACGGTTTTAAATTGTATATTTATCTGTTTAAACATCTCGAGGAATTGTTATTTTTGTTTCAATTATGGTAATCTGGAATACGCGCGTTCTTATTTAAAATGATAATACGCGACGTCGCCGTCGTGGCCCGTACACCGTACTGCTACATACGTATGCGCGCGTCACATACGGATATAGATTGAAGATACAGTCACTAAAATTGGATCAACAAGATTGCGTCTCGGGATGTGTACTACACTTATGGAAAGTTATTTGAAAAATAATATTAACCTAACGGGTTTGAGGTATGAAAAAAAATAAAAAAAAAATAAAAAAAAATATCAGCGTACTTCTAGGTTTTTCGCCCCGGTTATATACGCGCGCGCGTATACATGTGTACCTACACTTGTATATACGAGTATATATATATATATATATGTATATAAATATACCTGCCTCTGATGAAAAACATAATATGAAAATAACATGTTATAATGAAATTGTATGAATATTTTTATACTCCTTTTATATACATATATATATATATATATATGAGTAAGAGCGCGCACACACACGCCCGATGCGCGCGATACATATACATGTATTTAAATTGTATTTGAAAATAAATCAAAACCTATAGTGTCGTACGTGTACGTACGTATAATATATAGTACACTATATTGTCCAATAAAACTTTTGTAACGACATTGACAATTAAATAAACTACGATGATAATATAATATAGTGTGTGTGCAGAAACCTCGGTAATGCTTTATTTCCGGACAACGGAATACGATATATAATATTGAATAAAATATGCAGACGCGGCGCGCACAGTACGGTTACGAGTCGTGGAAAACGATATAATATATCGGGGGTGGGAAATAATTGACGATAACAAACGGCGGCGGACTTTTCAGAGTTCTTTCCGTGGACGCAAAACTTTCGAAAGATTTACCGTACGCGCACGGGGTTTCTGACATCGTATTATACGTACGGTGTACGTGCAATAGTCGTACAATGTGGGTGACCGAATATCGCGTTGAAATTCAATTACGTTCACTTTCCGATTTGTTGCGAAAAATATTGAAATTAAAAAAAAAAAAACGACCGCCGCCAAGTGTTCGAACGGTCTGTGTGCACTGTGCACACACACACGCGCGCGCGTATACTGACACATTATACGTGTACGCGGTGGCGAAATAACCAGGATTCGTTTTCGGAAGGGATCGTGGATTTCAAAAAGAATTTCCGCAGGAAGAGGTGTGATATCGAAATAACATATTCCATTTCTGTTATCTAGATTTTATATTACGTAAGCTGCAACGCGTAATAATAATAATATTCAGTTCACGACGAACGTCATTTCGATCGAACACTGCAGTGTGCGTTGAAACGTCGACATCGGTAGGTATACGACGACGTATAAATGTATGCTCGAGTTAGCCGTTCCTCGAGGTTCCTTCGTCCGGTCAAATGCTAATCGAAAAAAAAAAGACTCGGGAAACATAAAACAGTCGACAGACGATGTACGCGCGCGTGCGGGTTCGCGTCGACGAATGTAATTTCTTTAAACAGATACCGAGAGTTACCGGCCATAACGCGTCTGAAACCGCGATACGAATTAATATGCGACTATGCGAATCGCGCAGGATTCGTGACGAAAAAAAAATGTCTTACTCTACCGAAAACCTGGTCGCAATCCCCGAATCCCCAGCAGAAGTACGCGATATCGTATATGCCGCTGATATTTACGTCGAAGCCAAATCTGATTAGCGTGCGGAGCACATCGTCGTCGAGGGCGGCAAAGGACGAAAGCGGAAACTGCACGATGATATATACATATGTACACGTATATATTTATATACAGTGTTACACTCTCGCGCGTACGTGCAGATTCGCGAAAAGGGGACGTACCTCCCCGGCGGTGCCGGCACGTTAATTACGCGTGGCACACACACACACACGCGCCCGCGGCCCACACGCTCGCACAGACACGTCCGGACAGCGCGCGAATTATTATTACTATAATAATGATAATAATAATAATAATAATAATACGTCCGCGTAATAACGCAACGTGTTTAATAACTGCCGGGCGGAGGAATTCATATGTTAATGTGCGGCCGTCGTAATGAGATGCGCGCGGGACAGACGGATTTATGATTATTCAAAGGTTCATCTCTCGTTGCGGTGTAATCAACCGGGGCGCGCGCGACCCTTTCGGCAGAAACGCCGCGCTCGGCAATCAGCAGTGAAGGTGGCAAAAACGGCCGGCGCCGATCGCAAGGGAAATTAGCGGATTGAAAGTTGCCGCCGCCGCCGCCGCCGTGTATATTATATTCTAACGAGCCGACACGGCCCCAGAGGGCACGACCGCTTTTGTTGCAATTATAACATCATCATCATCATCATCGAGTCATCGTTATTATTATTATTATCATCGTTATTATTAAATTGTTGCTACTGCATCGTGTGCACACGGATTATTATTATTATTATTATTATTATCCGTCCAGATGAAATTATCAAACTCTGTGTGACGGCGTTGTCCGCATCCACGCAGACCGGAGTAAATTCGATTCCCCTCTCCGTCCGCGGTCCGTACGTCGAGTGATACACCGCCTTTGTCGTCAATTAAACTCCGAAACACTTTGTCTCCTTTTGGCGAACAAACACCGCGCGCGGGCTACGATATAATGCGATAAGAGCGCAGTGTGAAATTCCAGCCAGTCCGTTACAAAAGCCATAATATTATATCGACGTTGGCCGCGATACACCTGCCATTCGTATTCGATACGGAAGACTCGACGACGACGACGGTGTGTGAATTCAATAACGATGATCGAAAAACATTATTATTTCGCGCGCCGAATAAAAAAATGCGCGTCCGTCGTCGTCTATTATCGCATATCCTTTATATTATATGTATATAAAAGAACAGGCCTATTTTATGTTCCCATTTTGTGACGACGCTATTTAACTTTTTTCCAATTTTTTTTTTGTTGTGTTTGTTATTGTCAGGAGAAGGATCTTACGGGAAAAAAAATTAAGAAAAACTAAACCAAAGGGGTTAGAAGGGGTAAAATGTGTTAAAAATGGAAAACGTTATTTCCCGATCGGATTGTTTTGAAACTAAGCATACACATGGTAATGAAAAATCTTTCAATTTATTTTTCAAAATTCAACCCTTAAAAGGTGTTAAAAATGTAAAATGTAATTTTTTGGTCAGATTTTTATGAAACTTGGCATATATAGTCTGGAAATCAAATAATGAAAAATGTATTAACTTGTTTTTCAAAATTCAACCCCTATGGGGGTTAAAGGGTTGAACATGAAGAACGTCATTTCTCCCTCATACCGGGAAAAACTTTTCGCGGGCTAGATTTTGAGATACACCGATCAACGAACACGTGGTAATTTGCATTTTATATTAATACTAGCTGAATAACCCGGCTTCGCCCGTGTGCAGTATAACTTTTTATTTTATCAGTTTTTCATTTTTACCCCTTTTACCCCTTTAAACCCCGGTAGGGGTCGAATTTCGAAAAATCCTTTCCCATGGGGTCCTCACTATATAAAACGAAACTGCTGACCAAATTTCATACTCAAAGCTCCAGCAGTTCCAGCCAGGCGAATTTTTCTAGTTTCACCTTTTTTACCCCTTTTAACCCCCTTAGGGGTCGAATTTTGGAAAATCCTTTCTTTAGGGGCCTCTGCTATATTAAATGAAACTATTGACAAAATTTAATACCACAAAGCTCCAGTGACTCAGGATTTTTTCCATTTTTACCCCTTTTAACCCCCTTAGGGTTAATTTTCTTAATAATTCTCTCCGTAAAAATCATCCTCGTACTTCAAGGAATATTATAAAAAAAGAATTAGCGAAATCGGTTCAGGGGTTGTTGAGTTATGCGCTTCGCTTACAACACATTTTGCGATTAATTTTTATATATAAGATATATTATTATGTCATCGAAAATCCCGATGATCTTTACCATAACGTATTGATTTTGCAATATCATATTATTACATAACTTTTACGGAAATTGCGTGCGTGCGATGAACAACAGAACGAATACAATAGAACTTTTTTCATTGGACGGCCGGATACGATCGCAGGCAAATCTATTGTCATTGGTCGATAAGCTCGTGACGTATACAATTAAAGCGAAAACCCGACGATGTTTACGCAAAAGGTGTGGATTTTGCAACGTCATATATTATTACATGACTTTTACCGAAATTGCGTTCGTGCGCGCTCCATTCCTCTTTCCGCCATCAGACGCCGTCTCCACATACGACTTACTCGTACTTACAACAAGAAGTTAGTTATTTTTTCTACTACGAAATTCACTAGAAATATATGGCAAAACAACGTTTGCCCGATCAGCTAGTATTTATGTATGTATATATTTTAAGTGTAGATTGTTACTAAATGCGCAGTTAAATAATTTTAAAACAATTCGTAATCCAGTGGCGGATTGGAATGCAGAAGACACAAAGAAGAAATCGAAACTGATGGAAAAGCTGTCGGTAACACCATAGAAAATTGAACTCTCTATATTTATACACCTCGTCATAGTCAAAAGTTCGTTAGATGTTAGTCTATGGTGTGACGAAAAAGAAGAAAAATCGAATACATTTTCAAGTTTTCTCGTTCACGTGGCCGCCCCGGGTATATTATAATAACATATCTGCTTGACATGACCCGAAAAATACGCGTGGCGTTCCGTCTGTTAAATTACTACGACGTGTCGTGTCGTACGTTTAAAAACTATTTGATCGCGCGTGTGGACGGCGTTATCGGTCGAAAAATTGTTCGTATACTATTCACATGCCGAGACTAGAAATTATAAATTGTTATCGTAGAACGAAAACCGGCGTTTAATTTTAATAAACTTATTCAATACGGTTTATAAAAACCGTAATTATAATTCGGAAATTAATTGATTTAATAGACCTCGTTACAAAACTACAAGAGTGCGCAAACGTATGTTTAGAGGTACACGTCGAGTTTAGATGAAGTTGCCGACATCGAAAACCGAAGCGATGAAGAAATTATAAAGCACAGGCTTTGGCCAACTGTGACGTAACAAAATAGATAATATAGTTTTGAGTACACTTGCGACTTCGTTATCCGTTACGCGATTTAATTTATTTTTTATTACTATATAATTTGTATTGTAGAATAATGCATCGATGTGTGTGGGAACACTGGGAACACTATATTTTCCACAGTCATTAAAATTAATATCGTTTTTCTATTTCGATTTAATGATGCTTACAAAATCCTATATAATATAGTTAAATGTTATTGGTCACGCGATCGTAGAGTTTGAAATAAAGAACAATTGATTTGAAATTTAGAAATCGTATATCGCAAGCGTCCGTTGAAAAATAGCGTTTAAAAACATACGATTTGTCGGAACGCTGCAGGTCAGAAAAATTACCTTCTCGAATAGATAACATTTTCTATCAGAAATCACCTGTAAAGCTGACGATCGGACTAATATTCTTCTTTATATATTCAAAAACGCAATGACGGACGCGCGCACGCACACAAAAAACACCACGTAAGTCGATTAACTTGGTATTTCTTCTTTTTTTTTTCTAATCTAAAATTTAGCAGTTAATGAAAATTCAAGTCTATTCGTAATCAAACAACACCTTCGCGAGCAGTAAAAATAATGTACACGTGTACATTTTGTGCTCGCTTTTTTCTAATATTTTAATTATATTTTTATTGTTATTATCTAATTCATATTTTCGAGAACAAATTAATATTTAATTTAGTTTAGCTATATATTTTATAAACTCTGATTTTGCTCCTCGGAGTGTAATTCATAATAAATTATTATATGTTTTATGTTAACAGATATATAGAAAAACTTAAATGTACCAACTGAACATCAAGTAAATAAAAGTATTTATATCTACTCATTTTACATTTAAAAACTATTAATCACGATTAATATAATATATTATTCCGTGTTGAATTTTTTTTCGCAATATAAAGTCAATACAAATAATGCGAATGAAAAAAAAATCGAAACGAATTCGTTGATGTTGTTGTTTGAGTTCGAAAAAAAACTATTCAGTAATATATTCGGTCGGTCTGTTGACGTGCAAAAAAAATTCAATAAATATTAAAATAATATGACCGAAAATATAATATATATTTGTTTGAATGACAGTATTCAATCCGCGCATGGTCGTAATATTTCGTTTTATTTTAATTTCATCGCTTATTCGCAAAAAAAAAAAACAAAAAAAGAAATAACTCCTGAAACATTTCGTCACAAAAGGATAATATCCTGCGCCAATCGACAGACCGTGAAAAGACATGGGTCGGGGGTGAATTCCATTAATTTTATGGATTTATCATTATATTGTATAGGCCTGATTCGCTTGATTTTTTTTTTTTTTTTAGTTTTCCCACCGCCGCCGCCACCGTTACATCCGAAATGAACTTTTCCATTAATAAATATTAACGTTACTCTTTTTTTTTTTTTTTCATCCGACTTTTATGTATACACGATTTTAATTTGGATTCCAAAACAGACTGCACGTTGTTTTTTGATTAAAAAAATAAAAAAATAAAAAATACCAAGCGTTCTGTTTTTCTGCACGACCGAATGATAATGGCTTTTCCCTTCCGACCTTTATAAAGGCAATATGCGAATCGAGTCCAAAGGGTCTTCTGCACCGGTTGAGCCTTTCGGGACTTTTTCTTTTATTTTTATTTTTTTTTTTTTAATGTACACAACCAAATTAATGTTTTGGCCTACGGGAAGTATTTGTGTTCATTTCGACCACGGGAAAACCTCAACCGATATTGCTACGCGCGCGGCATTGAAAAAACAAAACAAATTTAAGTTTGCCTAGACTTGTTTGCGCGGAGGAATATTTAAATTTATTGGATACGAACTTTGAGACATACACGTTGTTGGTTTAAAAAAAAAAAACAGACCAATAGGTAGTATTATAATTAATTGTCTTTTACTATTATAAAATGCATCCGTAATACAATAATAAATTATGACACGAATATCGCGGTCGATTTCAATTAAAATCGTATTTTGTTCGTCGAAGAAAGATAACCAAAATTATTTTATTGACATTTTACGAAAAAAACATTATTTTCATTACACATAGTATTATTAATACATCGAATATAATTATAATAAATAACGTCTAAAGGATAAATTATTAATATATTTATAAGATATGAGTGTTTTAATTTTTTAAATTTTTAAAAAAAATCAGACTAGTTCTTTTAAAAGACTTTGGCGCACAGTGTTTCCAAATGAAAATAACCCAAGTCACGAGGGGCGATTTTCGATTTCAAAATTTAACAATAATTATTATCCGCGACCGTTAGTTTACGAGTATAGTATAGTAGCTTGGATAACACGTAGCGTTTAGCGAATAAACAATTTTATCACACGTGTTTTATTTATTGTTCGTCTTTTTTTTTTCTCTGTTTTTCGAACGATAAAAACGTATTCGTCCGTCAACAAGGATTGTTACGAGTGCGCTGGGAGGAGAAAGAGGATCGTTTTCGCCCGCCGACGAACACGAGCGAGTAAGTACTCGTTTTTTGTACTTACACGACGTTTCGTGCCCCACAGAGGTACCGACCGAAAAAAATAACATCGGCGCTTTATAATATTATAACATCGAATCGTCCGTGGCCTCTGGTCCGTCGTAAAACGTTCTCGGCCAAACGAAAACGCGGGCGCGGGCGTACGTACGTATATATATATATGATGCACACCCTCTGGCCGCTGCAACGGCCGTACCGGAACGTCGTCGTCGGGTCCCGGAGATTTCACTTAAACACTTTTGGATACTTAAATCGGCGGCGGCGGCCCTCGGTTTCAAAGAGACGTGATTCCGCGCATAAGAATCCGAAAAATTCTCCGCCCCGCGGAACGCGCATATATAATTAGCGAATTCCGCCGGGTCGCGCGGGGACGTATTGTGCGCGGCGCGTATCTCCCTCCTCTGCCGGTGCTCCGGTTCCTTTGATCCCGCGCGATTATCGATTCGAAAATCCTCGTTTTCGCGTCTACGAAACCGTCGCGCGCGCACTGACCGACCGACCGACCGGCGGCGTATAGGTTAGAATTTATTTTATTTTTTATTCCGTCCTCGTTGTGTTATTTCGTTATAAATACGCGCGTCCGTATATATATATATACATATTATTATATATGAAACGAGACGGGGGAAAAGGACGCGCGTTTAATGAATTTGGTATAGTCTCGCGACGGATCGTATAATATAACCCCGCCGATCGTTTCCGTCGTACGACCGATACGTTTTATTACGACGCGTCGTATAAAAATAGTGAACGTTATTAAATCGTTTGTACACGTTTAACGTCTTTATTTTTAATCGACGAGCTCCATACCATTAAATTATTAAATTTAAAACAGGTGTTCGTTTATAACACAGAGTGTTTTTTTTTTTTTTTATAATATTTAAAGCGCTCGCATAGAATTATCATAGGCGCACGCGAGGAGTCGTCCGACTGACGAAAAAAAAAATAAAACTCTTAAAAATCCAAGCAGTATTCTTTTTATAGCGCGTGACGACGCGCGTCGATTTAATATAAATTATAATTACCATATATTATCGTCTAATGAAACGCGTGAACGGTATCTCATGACGGTTTTTTTTTTTTTTTGTAAAACGCGTTTATCCGATTCGTCAGATGACATAGTATTTTATCGCGTCGCTCGTCGTTATCGTCCGCGAGAAAATACGAATCGAAATGGCGTTGTAAAGTGTACAGACGCGATCAATTAAATAATATTAAATATGTAGTTTATTATTTAAAAGAAATTGAAAAAAAATGAAATAAATTGCGATTCGAAAGTTCCCACCACTTCATTTCGTGTGTAGGCAGAATGATTATAATGTATTACACAGTTAATCATACGAAATTTGTGTAAAAAAAAAAAAAAACGAATTGTTTGTCGTCGTCGTCGTCGTCGTTTTTTATTTTTTTGTTTTTCCCGTAGCACAAAACAAATAAATAAATAAGATCTGAGAAAACGAATAATGCAAATAAAATAAAAATCAAGAAATTGCCTTTATTCCGAATGCAAACAGTTTGAAACATTCGTAATCAGGTCGATTGCAAGCCAGCGAGTTTTTTTTTTTTTGTTTTTCGCAAGAGATGAAAATAAACAAAGATCCGTTTTATGTTTTTCTACGGTGACGACGACGGCACGACTAATAAAGTGCATAGCTTTTCTCAAATAAAAGTGTTAACTCGGCAGGACCGTATGCGTAAATATCGATTAAAACAATAATATAACATTAACGTTCGCGTACAATTGTCACATTATAATCCGCGGGCAACGTTATGCGACGATTATAGAATGACTGTATGAAAACATTATTGTATCAGCTAAATCGACAGAATTCGCGGCCTTCCGCGCTGACGGCACCACGAGTGTTACGTACAATAGGCCAATTATTTTCGAGGAGAAAAAAATTTGAAGATAACGATGATAATAATGCCGAGAAACTAATCTGATCTGATCGATTTTTTTCTTCGGACGACCTTGAACGAATTCGATTTATCGATTCGATAATATACACTTTGAGAGTTGTCTCGAGTGAATTTAACGAGTCGACACCGCGACGGCGGCGGCGGCGGTTATCGCGTCGTTTCGAAATACCGGAATCGTCCCGCGAGACTCGACGAAAAGTGTAATATAAATACAGTATCTCGTCAACGAAAACGTTCCTTTCGATACCATACGCGATTTACGTATATTATAAACGATATAGGTACCAATTAAATTTTACAGCTCGGCTGGAAAATCTCTTTCGCCATCGCTACGCCGCGGAAAAAAAAAAACCCCGTCGAGCTGTTTACGTACTGTTAATATTACGGTGGGGGGCGACGGCTTTGAGAATGTTTTTATAATTTGCCGGAAATAAGGATGTCTGCGCGTAGGAACGCCGCGGCGGCGGCGGCGGCCGTCCGTCGCGCCGGGCGCATTGAGTCAGAGAAACGCTACGGGGCAGGGGGTGCGCTCCGAATCCCATTCAAAGGAAAGCCTTTAATTAGACGGAATGTCTGGCACATTCGTCGTCGTCGTCGGTGGTGGTGTGGGTGGGGAGTAATTTCCGCGTCGACGGCAGAAATAATTATTTATGCAAAGTGGACGCGAAGAGAGATATCCGGATTTCTAGTTCCGGCCGCCGTACAAAAGTCTATCGTCGCCGTCGATCCATTGTCATGCAAAATGCATTGTGGTCCGCCGCCGCCGCCGCCCGTGTCTTTTGTACCGCGAGCGCGAGCACACTTGCACTCGCGTCCCGGCCCCGCGACGAGACTTCTTTTTCCGGATCGCTGCGGTCCCCGTCGTCGGTCGTCGCGCATAATACGTACGAGACAATAAACTGCGTTACGCGCGTCGCGGATTCGGCGTAACCGACGCAGGATCGGCGAGTAATCGGCCCGTCGTCGGGAGGAGGGCGCGTAAACGGGACACTAGATTTCCTCGGGAAATTAATATCAACGTGTTGAACGTTGTCGTCGATATTATGAGTGAAGAAATACGCCATCGTCTCTCGTCGGGACGCGGTCCGGACGAGTTCCTTCGAACCATAATCGACGAGCAGATCGACGGCGCCGTAAGTCGCGTTTTGTTTTCTGTCCGACCGAATTCGAACAACGCCTCGGTCACGCGATCGGTCGAACGCTAAGTCCGGACAACGAGTCAACTATAGAGGAGTACTAGGGCACCTACTCCGACTAAATGGATATTGGGAGACGACGAAAAGCAAAAGTTACGAGTAAAATAAAAAAAAAAAGCGTCGTCCGCGGTACGGTTCACTTGGTCGCTCGAATTTTTCGAACGCGATTAGCCGAATTCTCGCTTTGAAGTCGCGATTTACAACAGTACATAATAATTACTACGTATTACCCCCTCGGCGGCGGGACAGACCTATTGACTCGAAACGAACCCGACGAAATCTCTCGTTCCGAAGTGCAGCGATTAAATCAGCGCTCCCGCGACCGTCGCCCCTCCCTCCCCATTCGTGTTTAATGATATTAATACGCGATCGTACTTGCTCGAGATGGTGCGCGCCCTCCCGTTTGAAAGGTTCGTTACACGTATACACACGCGCACGGTACGAAAACGAGACGAAAAGCGCGTTATTTTTATCGAACTTCCGGCCAAGTATTGAGAGGGCAAACACGTTTCATACGTACGATATAATATTAATCTAATCGACTCGAAAACTCGAAAAACGGTGGCGACTTTGAGAGCGTGTTCGTTGCGTATTATTTTCTACCGGAATATACGAAAAAATCAACGCGCCTTACGCGAGAGCCGATCGAATTATCCGTACAACGAGAGCGACCATATGCATTTGTATATCATTTGTGGAACGCACCGAAATCGTTTGTTTTCAAACCGCGGAAACCGAACGACTTTGCCGATCATATTCAAGCGAGTGCGAATTTTTCTCTATTACAGTTCGACACACGCGTATCGAGACAGAAAAAATGTTTAATTTCACCTGTTTCCGACAATTTGTCATCCGACAACAATCGTTTGATTCGGTTACTCGCGTGAAAGCCACTCAAACGGAAAACGGGGTAGGAGACGAAAAATAATAAACGTAAAAATAAGCGAAATATAGTTACTATTATATAACGTAAACTGTTGTGTATCGCGGCGGGATAATTTACGACGACGCGGCGGCAACGTCGTCGTCGTCGTCGCATTGTAAAAAAGAAAACGGTCTTCATATAATATAATATGATTATTATTATTATTATTATTATTATTATTATTATAAACCAGTACGGGTAGGTATAAGTATTCGCCGAACGGTAGGGGGAAGCGTGCGAGGGGAGGCTAGCTAGCTCGATGTCCGCGTCAAGTGATGATTTGTGATTCGTTTGCCTGCCCGCCAACGGCACACACTCACACGCGCACATACATATATATGTAGTGGGCATAATGCGATATTATAAACGTATTACGCGCTCGTGTGTGTGTGTGTGTGTGTGTAGTATATAATAGTTTATTGGTCTCTCTGCCAGCGTAAGGTCCATTGTTTTTCATTTGAGCACTGAACCGACGTGCACGTCGCGCGTGTGCCATATAAATTAAACGCGCTCGGCGAAAAAATCTCCGCGTGTGCGGGGAAAAAAAAAAGAAAGAAAAATAAAAAAAAAAAAACGGAATACGAAACGAAAAGTAATCGCGTAAAAAAACGCACGATATCCATACGACTTGATATATTATTCACGCGCGCATTCGCGTATTTTTAGTACACGTCGTTATTTCGGTGATTGGGAGGGGGGGGTGTGTTTCGGTAATTTGTACGGGGAAGGCGGATGGGGCGCGGAAGACCTATAATGACTCCGAAAATCCATGCGTTTGCGTTTTTTATTCCGAGTACGCCGAAAAGTTTAGCTAGACGAGTTACGGATTTCGCAGACCGACGACGAGTTCAAAAATGAGATTTCGTTTTGCACGTTTTCGCATGTCTTGAGGTTTTTTACACGAACACGTGGCACAGTTTAAAATCGTATTTGACTGCACAAATATATTTTTATTTTTTTTTTGAAAAATCGTATACCGAAGTAACGCGCCGATTTCATTCAAGTGGATGTCCAACGAAGCTTTTTGTTTGAAAAAATAAATCGCCCGATAAACGTCATCGTTTGTTTTTATTTGAAAACCTATACGAATCACGAATTGAAAACAACAATAGTTCTTGAGATAAATACTGTTAATCTATTTTTCCCATTATGATATAGGTACGTCATACCTATACAAGATAATTAACATCTCGATTTATAAAACTAACGTGTTTCGGTCCACTGTAAACACTAAAAAATAACGTGGTTTTTATTTTTTATCGAATTACAGGACGAGAAGAACCCACCAAGCGCGCCGTCGGGATCTCGTTCCTCTGTACGGAAATCAAATATGAAAGTCATACGAAGTTTCAAATAACGTCGTCAGAGTGACGACGAGTGAACTCGCTACACGTATGCTCCTGCTCACCGGCGGCGTTTGGCGGTCTAACCGTCGACGCATTTGATGGGTGTATTTGCATATCGATGTCGAGACCGAAAAAAAAGGGACAGGACAAGAAGAAGGACGCTCGTTCCCTTCTCCTGGATCCGACGAGTCGTCGCGTCAGCCGTACGCATCGGATTCGGACGACTTTTCGACGTTTGGCCGCGGCTCGTGTAGATGGCGCGAACGGTATCTGACCGCGTGCGCGAGGGCCGTAAGGAAATCGGTCGAAGGACGACGACGAAGGACCGGAGGAGGACGGTTTTTTTTCCACCGTTTCCCGTGCCCACGCGATTGTCATTTTTCTCGCGCGCCGTCGACGACAATCATTCTCGGGGACTTAAAATTTATTTCGGAAAAAAAAATGACGCGGACGTCTCCGGTCCAAAGCGTTTAATATTTACGTTTCGTTTGTTTTTCTTACGACGTATCTCACTCTGGCCATTTCGGACAAAGTAAATTATTGACTTTTTCCCGTTTAATCTCGTCGCGTTCGCCGTGTCCGACGAGGGGGCCAAATCCGTATCGCGGTCTGGGACGGTTGCGACGAAACGAACGAGAAATCATCGACGGCCTCGAGGATAATCTCCGCGTTTCGCTCTATATTTTTCGTCTCTACACGCGCGCTCGGGTGGTACAGGTCAAACGACTCTTGCAAGACCGATCGCGCAAACAAACAACTGTAGCGCGTTAACTCGAACGCTATAATTACAACTAATAAAACAGGACGATAAAACTTACGTACACACATACGGTTGATTATTTATGTTTTTCGTAAAAAGTCGTTAATTCAATTAAAACAGTTTATATAAATGCGTGTATGTATTTTACGGGATTATCATAGGAGTAATTGAATAACGATCGCCGTGAGTGGTGTACATAAAAATCGAAAATTACAATAATAATAATAATAATATTCGTGATAAATTATTATACAAACGATATTATAATAATTATATTAATATAGGGTACGTCGATGAAAAACAAAATACGTGCGATAAAACGCATTTTTTTCGAGATGGATAAATCGTCCTTACGGTCAAAACCATACCGAAAAACTTGTTATGTCGATTTCTCGGGTTTTATATTATGTGTGTGGTTTTATTTTCGACGAAAATGACACGAGGACGCTGTAAATATAAATAAAAAAAAAAGACGAAAGAAAATGTTTAATTGAATCAAAACGATTTCTGCTAGAGAGTTTGACGTCAGAGACGTGTAATAGATAAATGATATGAGCCAGTGGGCAGGTGAATGGTTAAAGGATATAACACGTATATATATATATATATGATATCGAGAGTCTACTTCCCATTTGCCCACGCGAAACTGCGTCGGCGTTTTAAATGCAATTAAATGGGACTTATTATCGTCTCGTCAGCAGTATATTTCATCTGCTGCCCTTCATTAAGCGGCTATCGATTATCAATCAGCATTACAATAGGCGTCGCCTGACGCGCCGCGGTCCGTTCGCCATGAGGCCAATCGGAAGAAACGGCAATAAATTTAAGAACACAATAAAAATTATAATAATACATTTTACTTTTCTACGCACGGACGACGACGACGGCCTCTCATTAATAAATCGCTATTCATAAGCGCGCAAACTGGTTTGAAGACTCCTTGATAAATAATATAATATAATATCGTCTGGACCGCGGCGGTCCGTATCTCCGTCTCCGATTCGAGACATTATACATTCGCGTGCGCGCTCCGTATTCCAAGCTTTATGTCGTATTTTATGCGCTGTGCACAGTTTAATTGCATAACTTTACGGAGAAAGCACGCGCGCAGCGTTATTTACAATATATTATATGTGTTCGCGTAACAAACATATTTTCTAGTCGACGGGAAACCTTTAATTCGCTTATAATTTTATTTCATTTCTTTATGTGAAATTAATTCAACACAATAATTATATTCAATATTTCTCTGCGATCGTGAATGTTAATTAATTATACGGACCCAAAGCGTTTCCATTCCGACGCGAGATTTCACAATACTACGCGCTGGCAACGCGTTCGAGAACGCATAGGTCCACTCGCTGCGAGTAGAATAACATCACGTGGGTACGCGCGACTAATTCGTGGGACTTGGTTTCGAATATTCGAATTTTGAAATCAAAATAGGTTCTACTTTTATAATACGTATTTATAGCCCGACCGAAACGGTTATCGGCTGTGAGTCCTTTGTATAGAGTATATACCTATGTAACATCCGTTACATTCTATAAATAAATTATACATTAGACACACACTATACATCGGCCAATACTCAAATTACACACATTAAACAGTTTGCAACCACTACACGAAATATAGAATCGTATTAAAAATGACACACACAGACATTTCAGTAGTTCGACACCTACCATCATACAAAACGGACTCGAATACTATCATTGACAGCCATCTCGAACATTATTAGTAAAGTATTATAATTATTAATATTAGATATATATATAATAAATATATAATTATATATAATAATTTATAATTACACATCGGGCTTATAAATCAAATCGAACTTATTTATTGATTATAAATCCTTTCACATGTGTTCAACCCCCAAATTGTATCCCTAAGGACCAGAAACGCTTCCCTGGATAAACTAATGTTGTAATATGGTTCCCCGACCACGTTACACCTATATTCTATGATTCAAATTTGTCCGTCAACTATATAATCTTAACGCGAGAGGATATTCACGACGTCGAGTAGGCTGATAGACCTCGATATCGATCGAATCGCCGCGAAATACCCGGAAGAATTCGTCGTCCAGGGCGAATCGATGGCATTCGAGCTTTTCAACTGCCTCGAAATGCCGATACGCCTATATATTTTACCGGCCTATAATATTCAAGTGAAGCTATTTTTACTTCTGGCGCGTTAAGACGACTCGGACCGAAGAAATAGTTTTTGATTAACTGTTTCAACGCTGTAATACGACGCGTTCGGAATGACGACGGAACTGGAAATAACTTCGACAATTTATTATCGTCGTAACGATTTAAAGACAAGTGTACCGGACTTTAAATAATAATAGACGTACGAATATTTTCCTACACTGCGATACGTGTAGGTTTGCGACTTAACTTTGAAATAAACTACACGGACATTCAAAATTTACAACGATCATTGTCTCGATAATTTAAATTCTACTGCCGTGTGATTAAATCAAATACACGCCTTCGTTTTGTGTGAGACGTTATTATATACGTATTTGTAACACGAAATGATCAACTTCAATCCGGGATTCGTTTGGATAAAAAAAAAAAACTGATTTTTAAACTAAAAACGTAACATTTTATTATTTAAATTCAACATAGAAATAAATGATAAAATACGGACTCGTGTTAATCTCACAATTAAAAGGTGTGATCGACGACGTGTTACCACCTATATTTTGTTGTATCTGTTCTTTTATATTTTCTACGAATATACTGTATATATTATATATAATATTATAAATGTATGTATTAATACGATTTCTACAATTATTGTCTGAATAAACTGTATTGTTATTATAAATCATATTTTCAAGCGGGGGAAATATCGATAAATCATGGCGTTTCGTGAACATCACGAAAACAAACGAATAACAACATAATAACCTATGACGTTTAACACAAATCCGAAAGATTTCAACATACAGTCGGGACAATTTAACGAATTTACATAATAAGTTTTAAGGACATACGTAACGTTAATAATTATGTTTTTTTAAGTAGGTAGGTTCTCATTATAATAATATATTATCTACATACACATGATAAATAATACGGACATGTCTGCCTGTAAGGTTATCATTTATAAAGTTCCTGTTTTTTAATTTCGCAGACAGAAATTATAAAACGGCTCAATTCGGAATGGCGAACAATTTTCACGAGGTACAAGAGTCGGATGAGACATATTATGAGAGTGATTAATGCTCAACTCAAAAATTGGACAAATTTGGTACCAATCACGGTGAACATATCATTGCGGCGAGAAAAAAGTCTTTCTAGAACTGCAAAATAACATAAACCGTCGTCGCCGTCGTCGTCGGCACATGAAAATTAAACTTTGTAGCCCGAATAATAATAATAATATTTTTAAACGTTTTCCCAGAACCTCTGCAGTATTATAACATTACCTTTATAGAGTGTTCTAGAATATTTACGCCTCAGTCAATCACGTTTTTTTTTTTCCGAGGGGAGGCGAAACGTCAATTATTGCGCCACTTGTATAATTATAATACGTTTCTGTTGTATATACGATAGAAACGAAAAGGGGTTCGTGTTATGATCGACATGTACGTTATAATTACGTCAAAAACAATTCATATTTTCCAACTCCACCTGCACAGTATTGCCCAAAGGAAAATATACGTTTTTAAAAAAAAAAATCATTGAAATCCTCCGACGTGAATCATATATTAAAATATTAAATTGGGCTGGGTTTTATTTTTTATTTTTTCAACGGTGTCTTATTTAATAATTGTACTGTTGTTGTAGTCTTGGAATTTCTCTCGAATTCGATTAGACGTTTTTTGTTTACGATTCCGTATTCACGATGTTTTTTAAGACTTGAAATATAAATAAAAAAAATGAACTCTAAACGTTATTAGATTACGTCGATCCTGCAAGTGTTCGAAAAAAGTCGTAATAAAACTAGAAAATGTGAAAAAACTAAAATTGGTAAAACCTAATCATGATTTCAAAATAAAGGTTTACGTTTATATTCATAAACGCTTCAAACGATACTCGCGCGCCCGTTGTTGGTCCGAAAAAGTGAAAAACAAATAACATTCTAAATATTAAGAAACAGTCGAAAAGTTCTTATTAATAAAAAAACGTTTTCAAATGCGTTCAAACGTATAAAATCACTAAAAACGTGAACTAATTTCAAGTATATACTTTTAGAAAATCGACGAGCCGAACGAAATGAATAATTCGCAGCCGAATCGGCGTTTTGTATATACGAGTTGTCGCAGAACAACGCCGCAAAATCCCATCTCTCTGCGCTAATAATAGTTATAAATAATTGTATTGCATTTTACTTCACGCGTATTGTTCTGTACGCCAGCCGAGTCTCCGAGTGGATATTGAAATTCGATAAAATCTAGTAGTTAAAGTATATAATATCGACCGAATAATTTATTACGTACATCATTGCGCGTGAGAAATCGTAATATCGTACGCCTCGCGATGAATTATTGTATAATACACTGTTGCGGTGCGATCATCTCGTCGTCGGCTTAAATAAATAACGTTAACCGTTGGAAAAACACGGGCATTATGAAGAGCGCAATATACGAATGTACAAAGAGCGAACGGTGTAAAAAAAAATACGAATAGCGCGTACTCGACGCAAACGAATCATTGGTGAAGTCTAATTTATAATATAATATCCGTTAAAATCACTGTAGCAATAATGGCCGTTTCCTTTCAAGTCGGCCAAGAGATGACTGGCATATACATTATATTATATACTCTTGGCTGTACGATGTGAAAGATCAATTTAAATAAGTCGTTTGTGCTTTATGCCGTTTATCTCTCTTTATATATATATATATATATATATATGTATGTAAATGTATAGGGCGCGTGTATTAAATTAATAAATGGGTCCAAGAGAGCGTTTAATCGCGGACCGGTTAAATTATTACGGATTTCCGTTCACAAAGGATCAAAATAAATCTTTTTGAAACGAGTGCAATTAATGCGTTAACGTCGATCGGATTTCACGACGGACGAATAATAATAATTGACCCAGATCGAGGGAACGGAGGGATAAGCCGACGGCGGCGACGCGAGCCGCCCCCGGCCGCCTCTATACTGCGCCACCGGCTCTGCCGCAGCGCCGCGTAATATGGTCGTGCGCGCGGTGTCGTCGCGCCGCCACGTCCTGCAATGTCATATCTGTTTAGAAGACAACGGGCCGGTGTCCGATTGAACGCGGCGACGAGGGATCGACTTCCTCGGTCCTTTGTCGTCCAATTATCCTTAATAATAATCACCGCCGTCCGTTATTAGCGTTCATTCAATCCAATCCGAAATATCACACATTTTTATCGCGTTATTACACCGTAGGTCACAAATGAACAATTAGGCGACGCTTTCTCGCAGCGCTGCGACTATGTTTGCTCCGACCATGTGACGGACGGTCCGTGGTTACGTCATCTCGCCCGGCCGTGAGCAGGCTCGCCCCGACCACTCGATCGGCCGCCGAAACCCTTCGGACTACGCGATCTCTCTCGTGATGCGATTCACACGTCACACGTCCCATCACACTATACACAAACTGCAGTAATATCATTTACGTGTTCGATAACAGAATAATTTACGGAAATACTAGGAATACTTCAAAAGCAACAAAAAAAAAAAAAAAAAACGCTGTTCGCAAACAAAGTAGAAAACAGATCGATTTCTACACTACGATGTTAAGTCACATCGTACGTTACGAGCGAACCATTTGCAATAGCGAACCCCTCTTATGGTCGTTATTTGCCGAACCCTTCCACGTGTGAAAATAAACTGCGATTAATATATTCGTCGTAGTCTTTCAGACGGCATCGTTACGTTCGGATAACGTTTTACGCGGTTTCGTCGGAAAAAAAAAAAAAAAAACAACAAACCGAAATGAATAGCGTTTCAGGTAGGAGGCGCGATTGTGAGTTTGACGGGACGACGACTGTTTTACGACCTCGACGCGATAAATGAGCGTAAGCGTATAATATTATACCGACGAAAATGTAAAACACACATTGCCTCGATAATATTTTGTACACATCGCGTATACATATATACGCGATACACCCTATAGATAGGCCGCGACGCGAATAATCGTAATGTTCATCGAAATCTGGAACGGCAATCATAATGTTTTTTTCGTTTTTTTTTTTCCTATTTTCTTCTTTCTTTCTTTCTTTCTTTATTATTATTATTATTATTCCTATACACACTCACACTAATAATCTACACGCCACGCGGTCTCGGTGTAATTACCGGCAGCGCCTGTGAATTGCCATTATAATCCCGTCGTTTTAACTGTCACTGGACACGCGAAAAAACAACCGGACGCCGCTCTCCCCCCCCCCTCGGCGCCGCGCCGTCGTCGTACTGCCGGGCGGCCAGCGTAACCGGGCTCGTGAAACTTATTATACGGTACGCGTCGTGCGTGCGCGCGAGTCTTGGTGTTGGCTTATTGCGTAATTGCGCCGCCGAACGATAATCAAAATAACGGGCTGCCGGATATTAGTTGCATTTTTGGAACGAGACTGAGGACATTAGCGCGATACCCGAGTCCTGCGATCACTATACGTACTATAATATACACACGGGTCGGCGGGCGAGTTTCGATTAGTGCGCGGTCTGTACGTTATTATTATTGTTGCTGTTGCTGTTATTATTATGCGTCGCGTTCGTTAGGCGGCCAGGAATAAATCCACCACGCGTGACATTTTCCAACAGCGGCGGTGGTTTTTTTTTTTTGGTGAAGGGGAGGCATCGAAACGCGGTAAGCGCGCGTCGCTCCTCTGACGACCGTGGTCTCGCAGTGTGGAAATTATCGAACGAAACATATTATTTTCATCGCACGGCACGTGGTAAAATTAAGGACAGAGGCTTCGGAAAAATGTCGTCGACGCGCGTTACCTGTTGTTTACGAGTCCGACTACGTCAGTTTGCAATCGTGACGAAATCGGCATAACATAAATCTTCGCATTTACGGATCCGATTTACACAGGGGTCGTTTTGAGTTTTGGTTTCTTTAAATAATTATTCCCAGATCGGAGCGTGTGACCGCAGTTGTGTTTTTCACGTTCACATAACATTATAAAATATACGACCGATGTTTATAAATATTAATAATATCACCGTCGCGCGCGCATACAGATGATGTTATGCAAATATAACGAGCGGTAGACACTATAATACGTACACTGCGCGTCCGTTGGCGCACACGCTCTAAATAGGACACCCTTAAACGGGCGGATGGAACTTTCTAAAGCAATTTGTACACCGCAAAGGACTGGATGCGCGCCGTAATCTGAAAGCTGACGTTATGTACGAATCCCAAACGCGCGCGTTGAATAACAGAAATTGATTTTAACGATGAAACAGTTTGGTTCGCAGCTGTCAACGTCTTGAACACGGCGGCGGCGGCGCCGTCGCCACACCGCGCTGGCCTATGCGTGACAGGGCAATGGAATATTTACCGCTGAAATCCGTTAAAAAAAAAAGTGAAAACCACATAAAAAGCGGCGGCGGCGGCGCCGACGACGACGGTGCGGATGCCCTTAAGGATTTAATGGGTCGGATTTAGGACGAACCGATTTTTAAATGTGGGAAGATCGAATAATAATTCTTCTACATAATATATAACGCAGTAGGTACGTATATTATAAGAAGACCGTTGATCAAATCAATTTAATAATATAACGACTATACGCGCGTAACCGATTGGTTTAGCGGAGAAAGAGAGAATTAAGGCAACTATATATTTCTCGGATCGTGGAGTACCTTTCCGTTTTCATTTGTCCTAATCGTAAACTGTAATGAATGCCTTCGACTCGACTATATACAGCTCAACCTATAATTTAAAAAGAACAATCCGTCTCCTATACATCGCGTATACCTTTCACGTGACCATAAGCAACAATAAAAATATATTTATTCATCGTGTACGAATTCAAAGTTCAAAAACAAAAACAGAATAATGTTTTGAATCGATAGAGTTTGTTTTTCTCTTGAAAGTCTTGAAATAAAATCGAAACAATTCACCGACAATATTATTTCTCGTCCCATTTCAAGGTTTTCGTTTTTATTATTATTTTTTTTTTTTTAATATTGTATTTTCTGGTGTGTATGTAACTTTTTAAGTCCGGTCGCGAGATGTATTATATACGAACGACAGAGTTCAGAAGTGTCAAATTAGGTTTAGAGACCGTTTTGCGCGACAAAACGGAATATCGTGAAACGATAAACCGCCGAAGAATTATTTTTTCGGAGTGTTTTTTTCCAAGTACCTAATCAATCCTGATGGAACGAAAATACGTTTTTCGAAAAGATAAAAATACAATTCGACAGGAGTATAAAAAAAAGCCCAAGTCACGAATCGTTTGAAATTTTTTCGAAACGACTTGCTACGAGATTCACAATAATATAGTATTCGATAGATTGAACATTTTATATTGTAGAACACCGACGATAACGTCATAATGTACAAGTATTTTCAAAGTTTAGAAAATTATACGTCACGATTTCAAAAAGGTTATAGTTTTATATTAAAAATTAAAGTTAAAAAAAAAAAAACGTCTTCAACAAAATACTGATGTCTTAAATTATGTGTTACCTAAAATAGAATATTGTGATTTTTTCCACCGTACGACGTAGTTTAGTGATATTTCTCGAGAAAACATTAGACAGACATCTCACGAGTTTTCATAAAAATAAAAATCACATTCAAAGGAAATACTATATATACTATTTCAAATGAAATGAAAAATTCGATATTTATTCTTATGATAATATGCATTTGAATATTACAAGAAATCAATAATATTCGATTTCATGTTAACGATCAAATAACAATACGCAGTGCCTTTCTCAAAAGTGTAAATTATAACGCGCGTTATTTTCGGGCATTTAGTATTGATTTTAAATAATTATTAGTACAGATTTCAAACGTTTAAAACGTTTTTGAAAGTATGTTGCAAATTATTGTTGCAAATGGACAATGTTTAGCTATTCCGATGAGAAAATATATGAAAATATATTCTTCGAATATGGGTTACACCGCGTGAAATATTATTTGATCGGGTACTGTCTTATTATAGTAGCCGTGATTGAAAATGTAAAAAAAATTAACTATTTTTCAGTAATCTGAAATTTGTTACGCTAAACGATATTGGAAATTTTCCATAACATTGTACAGGGTACGGATAAATGAATGAATAAAAATCCCGTTCCAAAATCATATTTTATCATAAATTATAGACGAAATGTATTGCGATCCGTCCGAGGACGAAAACAAATTAAAAACACATCGGAGTGTAAATCCCACGTTTTCTAATTCGATAAAATATCGTATTAATGTTTCCAAAGTAACATTTGCATATCGTTCAAAATACAATCTGTGGAGAGAAAAAAAAACGAAAAATACAATCCGTGTGTTACAATACTAGTGCGAAAATCAATGAAATATTATTCGAAGTAAGTTGTCGTTGTATTATTACTTGTACGTAGAATTCGTGTGCGATTTAATAATTTAAATTATTTATCGAACGGAATTGTTGATAACAAACGTCAATTTACTTTTATCCGCCGTGTCTGGTAATAATAGCGAGGCGACCACTGAAAACGGTGCGAATCAATAAAACGACTGCGGGCAACCATAGCTGGTCGGTGGGTTAAAACTAAGCTTTAGTTTTATTAATATACCGTGCGAGACCATTAAATAAACCCCTAAAAAAAAATAAAAAGAAAAAATTTACCTAGTCGGTTAGGCAACAAAACGTTCGTTCATGCACCCCGACGAAACGACACGGTAATGGGGTCGTTACAAAACGTCGAGATATATTTTTACTTGACAACATAAGTGTTCATAAAACGTCAACTCTGTCGCGCGACGATATTTAAATATAGACGAGGATAAGGACGCGTTGTTGTGTATGTGTACGACGACGTCGAAGAATCGTTTGAGTTTAAAATAAACCGAAAACAAAATATGATTTACAACAAATGAAAAGCGTTGTTGTTTTTTTTTCGCGACGAAAAACGCCGTCGACACTTAGTAGCAGAGTGAAATCAGTGCCGTTTTATAATCGATAAAATTAGCACGTAATCGGTTTGCGCGGGGGGTGAGGGGAGGTGATAAATTTTGCGAAACGCTCTGTGAGACGTCGTATATCATATGTTTTACGAGTGTACGCGCGCATAATAAAATAACAGCTGAATTATTATTATTATCGTTCAAAGTCGCAACGACGTCGTTCTTATATCATACGCGCCCGTACGCCGAAACAATACGTTCGGCGTGATATTTCTCCGGTTTTCTATTCGCTCGGCGATTACGAACGAACCAATCGCTTAGGACATCGCCGCGACCACCGTAAGAAAAAAAAGAAAACAAAAACGACGGCGTCGGACTGATAGCAAAAAATAAAAAAATGGGCGGTCGGGTAAGGACGCGTCGAACGGCCGCGCACACCCGTCACGATTACGATAGACACGCGCGAAAGGATTAATTGTTGCCGCGGACAGGGCGAGGTGGCGAAAGCGCGCCGCGGAACGCCGAAGAAATCGAATATTTAGCGTCGACCCGAGTGTGTGTGTGTCACCGTCGCAATACCTGTTGAACGAGAACAAAATACGTCTTCGGTGTCAAAACGCAAAACGCCGGTGTGACTAAGCGTCATGAGCGCTTGAAAATAATTTATACGTAAAACACGCGCGCGGACGTCAAACCGCGAGAATAATATGAGTTATGTAAAACAAGTGGGCTTAGCTATCCTGTACGGTCGTTGTTTTCCACGCGTGGTTTTATTTCACTTTCGAGAGAAACGGAAAACGATTCCGATCGCCGGCCGTCGCCGCAACCGCCGCCGCGCCGCCGCCGCCGCACCGAACGCGCACATAAATCATCCCGAGACGTTTTCAACGAGCCATTATTGTCTTCTGACCGCTTTTTTTTTTCTCTATCTTCTTTTCTCTCCTTTTATTTTGCCATAACGATTGATATTTATCGACTTTGGAACACGCTCGGTCGAAATTAGGACTTGGATCGCGTTACGAAATACACCGACGCGATTTACGAGTTTCCAACACTTTAGGGGTTTCGATTGCCGCGCCACAAACGATCACGCACACGAATTATTATGCCGATGGCCTAATAATTCGCCGGGCCCTCGTTGTTTACGCCGCGCGTCTTTATCAATTAATATACCGCGGAAACCGTGTTCAAATCGATCATCAAACGGTCCGACGATCGCTCCGGTGGCGACGAGTAGAAAGATCAACCCTCTCTCTCGCCCCCCGAGGTCGGTAAAAACGTTTCGATATCACGACTTCTAAAATCGGCCTATCGGGTGCGATTGCGAAGCGACGCAGGTCCAATTATCAGCCAACAAACATTGGACGTTCAATCGCGTTCGTCCTTCCTGTGCAATCGTGTACGTACGTGAATATTAACGACGAGAAAAAACCAAGGTTTCGAAGAGATGACTCCTCATCCCGCGGATCGAATCGACCGAGCTCGTACGAATAATAATATAATAAAAATAATATAACATGCACCGATTCCGTTTGATATGATACTCCGGACTAATAATAATGTTCGGAAAACAGATAGTACGGACAGTTATACAATACGTTCGAAACGATAATATAATTATTTCGTCGGAAACAATGTGAAAGTGTATAGATATACTTACCCGAACGGGCAATAACGTATACAACAACACGAGAACAAAACAACGCGTGCACGCGCAGTTATATACGCGCCGTTGCAGACTTGTGCATAACATGAAAAAAATATCAACTGAATATTATTCCATCGCCGTTTTCGTCCGCGCTCAGTCATATTTTACCGTTTCAAGACCGACGTTCTATTTGGACTCGTTTGAAAATTGGAAAACCGCTCTCGCGATGGTCACTGGTGGTCAGTATTAGAGCGAGTGAGGACGTGTAAATACGCCGCCACGACGAAAAACCGAAAAAGTACGAGTTTTCAAGACACCGCCCGGGGACCGAACGCAATACACCTGCTATCGGTCCGTCCCCGCCGCCGCCGCCGCGTTAATCGCGTCGACCGCGTTCTGTGTGTGTGTTTGTTTTTTTTTTTCGTTGTCCTGCAGGACATCTTTCGCGTCCAATTACGGATCGATTCGCTCGGTTCGCGCGTTAGGGGAAAAAAAAAAAAAACAAAACAATAACACCCGCGCGTTACTTACGCGCGGCGGAGGGGTGTCGTGATGTTGGTCAGCCACCGTCCGAGTCTGTTGCAAACAATTTATATATATAAATAATATGTACGTATGTATATAATATAACCATTATCGTTCCAAGCCATCTAAACTCGCACGCGCGTGGTTTTCGCGTAAACATTTACAATAATAATATAATATATGAAAAATAACACACATTGTTCGCCGCCGTCGCATTGTTGGCCACCGCCGTACATACACGTATTATACACGCGCCGTTTTTTTACCGTAAACGCGATATTATTATTATATTCAGCTGTTGTATCATAAGGTCCAACCTCGTCGTCGTCGTCGTCGTCTCGGCTGCGGACCGTTCGCGTTTTTTCCGCCGCGTTTTCCCCCCTCGTTTTTCATGGCGATCCGTCCCGCAGATACGCGACGCCGCTCGCCGGATCGCAGACGGCCATTTGTACCCATCGCGTCTCGTCCTTAAGGCCCGCTATAATATAATAATACGCATTATAATAATATATAATATCGTACGGGTGCGCGCGCGCGCGTTCGGATCACTGCGACCCGATAACGTTTGGAATAACGCAATATTATTATATCGTACAAATCGACGCGCATATACGGGGTCGCGCGTCTCGTGTACGATTTGTCATCGACGTGGTCGTCTCCGAATGGCTGCGGTTGATTTTTATGTTCGTCTGTAAAGCTCCGACGACCCGCGCACATAAATCACACCACGTTATACCGGCACCCGCCGGCGTAGTGTGTTTGAGCCGCCGCCGTCGTCTAGGCTAGTCGTCTGGCCTCTGGATTCGAGTGGTCTCCAATAAAAGCGCGATCGAGGTTTGCGGTTTTCGTTTTGTTTTTTGCGAACCCACGACGACGTCGCCATTTACATCGAAACGCGTCGAATCGAATACATCGCGTAAATGTAAAATATAATATTTCGATACCGTCGACGTCAGATTGAATTGTTTACCAAGGAGATCGGAAGTTATAATATGATTCTCCGTCTCCGTCGCCGTCGCACGAACGTCGTAGAAATCCAGACGCTTTCCTTTACTGTTTTTTTTTTTTTTCAACAACGACTCGTCATACAGTCTCATCGGTGAATTCGCAGAGTAACCTAACGGAGAAAAACAAAACAAAAAAAAATCCATAAAATGAAACGAAACGTGGTATTTTATTTCTACTTAGAGGATTTGCATTTTTCTATGAAATCTCCGTTTCACCGATAGCGCGTTAATCGCATATTATTGTTATTATATAATCTTTTGTAATCGCATACGATTATTTTTCCAACAATACCGTCATGTGTGATTTTATATACGTATTATTTATACGGTTTGATTTTTTTTTTTCTAGCCAAACAACACCGGAAAAAAAATAGATTCCAAACACGTCGTTAAATCAATAATGACTAACGGAAACGCAAACAAATTGTTTACAGTAGTAAACCCCACTGTTGTTTGTGTGTGTATACGGCATATATAGGTAACGACTTTAGCCACCTGGACGCGTGGACATTTTTTTTTTTTTTTTAAATATCAGCTGTTATTGTTGTATAAATGAACGAGGGGGATTTACTTTATTAGCACAACCACTTTGACCGAAGACCATTAAAGTGTATAAAAGTAATATATGGTTGTAAACGGAACTTTAATCGAATACGCGTCGCGTTCCCAAACCCACAGACACGGTATATACAACATTACGGAACCTGTGATAACATACGAGGATTTTATTTATACGAGTATATACTATATACTCTATCGACGACTAACAAAATAGTTTTAACGTCGAGCTGAAAACCATTTGAGTTTTCACCGAGGCAATTAAACAATATTGTTTTAGTTGTAATGGCTATACATCGGCACGATAATTTATGTATAAGTATAAAAAATAAATAAACAAATAAATGAGAAACTAGACTCGGACGATACAGACGAATAATTGTTTTCGTAAAAATAAAATCAATGTCGCTTTCGAAAAAAGATTCCGAGAGAAGGTGAGCGGACGGATGTGCCTCTATTTCTAAAAATATAGTTTATAACATTTCGTCGTCATCGACATCGTTCCATTCGCGTAGAACGCCACGCCGAGCAATTATCGTTCTGATATTTATTACAGTTTATATTTGGTTCTCTTCTGCTGCGTCGTATTTTTCATTTCAATTAATATATTTTCGAGTTATTACGTCTTATATTCTAACCCGATTTGTACTTTCCACACACACACACACACATATTATGTCGTCAGAATCGTATATTTTTTTATCAATATCAAACACCCTTCCCCGGTATCTCGTCCTTTCGTCGTATTCACTTTCGACGACAAACAATAAAGGAGCGAATTCGAACTGATTTCGACGGAACAATCGTGTTCTACAGGTATACACTACTATTTGTCCGGAACGGTTTTCCACGTTTTTTCTCTGCGCGTCGGAAAAAACACAATCACTGCTCGCGCGCAACAGGACCTTGAGATACCTACAAAGAAAAAACAGAAAAATCCTCAGAGATCAATTACCCACGTGGCGAAGCATCAATTATATAAAAAGAAAGGCGTATTAGATAATAAAATATACGAGTATATATTATATTTTTTGGTACGTTTTTCTAGCCGCGGCTTATATTCCATCCACGCAGCCGTTCCCCGAGGGCCGGATAAACGACACATTATCATTACATATAAGCGCGCGCACACGCACACGTGCACACACACACACGACCAGGGCGATAATAACAATGACGAACGTCTATCAATCACTAGCCCTCCGGCCTGATCCAGTGCACGTCGATAATTATAACACCGGCGATTTATAATATAGTACTAGTTTTCGGGGTATCACGTATTGGATACGTACATATATATATATATACGATACGTGTATTCGTATAAAAGAAGTCGGTTTTATATAATAATAAATATGAACGGGGTATTTATAATAGTGGTTACCCCCGGTACACGAAAATTATAAACGTCCTCGAGCACCCGAGAACCTGCCGGGCGCCACGGCCTCTCGTTTTGCGACTCCCACGGAATAATAATAATAATAATAATATTATTATGACGTATAGGGAAAATGAAAAAAAAAAAAAAAAACAACCTTCCACCAATATTTCACTGCCGATCACGGAATGTTCGGATCAATTATTGCTCATTATCCACTTAACATTGGAGGGCAATCACTCATCCGGGAGATTCGCCCCACAGCACCGAAAGGATTGAGAAACACAACGCGCGTGTATATACGATTGAACCGCGTAATTATTGGTATATAACGCAAGTGGAGTAGAGAAGAACTATATTATAAGCACGATCATTATTATCATTATTATTATTGTAGAACACTGCGAGGGTGAGTGAAGAGAGAGAGAGAGAGAGAGAGAGTAAAATACCACCGCTTATAAATTATTATTGATCTGAGAGATGAATAGTTCTTGCGCATCGGAGGTATGCCCACACACAAGTATTATAGACCGGCGTTTTCACGATCCGCGCCGTAGAACGTAACAATGGTAATCGTTATGAGTTTAAGACTTTGAATTATTATCCTTTGAAATACCATTATAATACGCACAGCTGTGTGTTATGGTTTTCGACGTGAGCAGTTGTAGTAGTCGTCTTACGCGATACGGGGACATTAGAAAAACTACACGAGCGTTTAAACAATATCACAATACGGATCTGTTTTCTCCGTTCGAGCAGTGTTCCAAAGTCGGCCGGCGCGCGTTTCACGACGGAGCCGGCGGCTAACAAAACGACCGAGAATACAAATAAACGAACTCGCTTGTAATCGTTTGAAATTATCGACGACGACGCGTTTTCCCTTCGAATCGGATGTGGTGCAAACCGACGGCAGCGCACGCGAACGAGAAGAGACTATATTATATAATAAATTAATAATAGCCGTATATAAAGAATTCGAGTAAACGGTCTACGTGTTCACGCGATCGATGTGATAAATATTATCGTTCGGACAAACTCGTACGGTGCGCGCTTAAATTTTTCGACTATCCGTCCCGGCACGCGTTCGGAGTCACAAACAAGTACGCGCTCGCTCGGAGAAGTCGCCCGGAGACCGCGGGGGGAAACCGTCGAGACGCGCCCGCCGTATTGTAACAATTATTGTTCGTTCCGATAGCGAGACGTAATAATACTATTTAGTCTGCTCTCCGAACGAATACGATACGCGACTTGTACGCGAGAGATTAACATACCTGCTTAAATATCGGGTCGTCGGTCATTTCGTCGGAGGACTCGCCGCCATAAGGCTATTTGGACTTCAAACGACTGGAAAGGTTCCGAGCCATTAGCCGTCCCGGCGCGCGTTGTTTTACGCAGCACAGGTGCTTTGTGTGGGCGTCGCGGGAACTATATTATAATATTCGAGTACGGAGGTGTGTAATCGAGCTCATAATAGAAAACTGAAAACTCGTTGATAATAATTGCCCGCGGGGACCTTGTTAATTCGTCTTTCGACGGACGACGACGGACGCTCTAGCGCGGCGTGAAGTGTTTCGTAACGTGTGTGGCGAAAAACGAATTCATCTCGAACGCGGCGACCTAACCCCCACCAATATAACGTTCAAACGATTCGAATAATATTGCACGATCCGTTTCGTGCGTAGTCTGTACGTGAGAAATACCCTCGATTAACGAACAGTATAATATTTCACATACGACCGGCGCGCACATCGTATAACATATTACGCTAAATCGACGGTCTTGTTGCAATTAGCACGGGGTTTAGTATATTTTTAATTGTCGATATTCGCTAGCGTTTGCGTTCGTCGACCGTTTCGAATCGGACGCAAACCGTCGTATTCCATCGGACGACCACTTCGCCGTGTCGTAATGTAATATTATCGCGGCCAAGTCATTGTTCGATAAAACATCGCGCGTTACGACGAGCGCGCAGGTGCGTGTTATTATAGTCAGTCGAAGTCCGCCGATAACGAGTTGAAAATACAACACCGCGCGACGCACTGCGATATTCGAAAACGTTTACAAGACGATCGTAACCGCGTTATCGGGGGTGACAGGCTTAATCCATCCGAGAGTACGCGTACGGCGCACGACACTCGCAGCAGGAAACGGTCGGCCGAGAGAACCGACCGCGCTCAGCGGGACCACTCCTTTACGGGTTCGGTCTCGGATTGCATTCCTGTGTGCGCCGGCGACCGGCCCGCAGGACGAACGGTCTTCTGCGCGAACGATCTACACGATCGTTACAATTACACAACGACAACTGCGGCGGCGTCTAATCCGAATCGAATGAAAACGGAAACTTCCACTAAACCGACGACGTCTCCGCCGCCGCCGTCCGATAATATCACGACGAGCACGCGTACTACAGTGACTGGGAAGCCAGGGGGGGGGTCAAGGGTATTTTACGCGTTTTCCCAACGTCTAGCTTTGAATATCCGCCAAACACAAGGGGATAATACATAATGCGATGCACTAGTCGGATCATTTCAGGTACCACGTGATCACAGATGTTTTTCGATAAATTAATATTTTACTTCCGTATTTGATGACAGTCTGCGATTAATTTTTCATCATTTTCACGGTTACAGATGATAAAAGACAAAGGAATTTCACAAAATTTGGCCCACCCAATAGGATACAAACGGAGAAATATTAGAAATCAAATATTAAAATAACAACAAATAGTATGAAAATAATATAGAAGAATAAACAATATCATAAAATAAGATTTAAATCACTTTAGAATCGGTATAAATATTATGTATATTAATAACATTTATTTTACAAAATCTAATCGATCGACTTGTTTAGCGCGCTGCCTCGGACCAGTGGCATCGAAATCGAGCTTGATCTGGCACTAAAGTAATCCCGGCTGTTATTTCGGTATCCGACTCGAACGTAGCGTTTAAAACGACCGAACGTCGCTGGAACAGTTTTTTACGAGTCGTCGTGTAATCAATAATAATTATCATCGTTTACAATAAGCTCCCGGGCGGTGGCGCAAGAGCCACACAGCGACATTTCCGCGTCATCTCGAAAAACCGACCGGCAGTTTGTCGTGACTTTCGTTCGGGTTTTCTATCGGCGCGAATTTCCGAAAACGAGGGAAAATAATTGACGGTTTGCGACGTCGACGACGACGGTGCGGCGCGGGAGAGCTCCGATCGACGGCCACGCTATATACTATTGTATAAACGTATATATAATACTGCTCGCCGTCGATATAATGATAATTACGCGGTCTTCTATTGCGAGCAGGGCTCCTCGGGCACGCACCGATTTCGGCTCGGACGCGTCTTTGCGACCGTACGAAGCCACTCTCCAGGGCTCCGACAAAGACGTAATGTGTCCGTCGCAATTATACGTTTATTATATCCGATCCGCGCGTCATTACGCTCCGTACACGACGATAATAATACATACACCTATATATATATATATACGTATATACTCGCGGGAGTGCCCGACGAAAACATTTTTCGTTTCTCACGCGTCCCTCGTCCGCGCATAGCTGTTTTGCCGTTGACCTCAGCTCGCAAATATATAATATACTTTATATATATACGCGGGCGCGCATTACTATATATACAAACCAATGTCGGTGATTTTTTCTTTCTTTCTTTTAATCACACCCGGTAATGGGCAAATAATAATGACGGAACGGATAATAATAATAACGAT
Organism: Drepanosiphum platanoidis; assembly: GCA_948098885.1. NCBI lineage: Eukaryota > Metazoa > Arthropoda > Insecta > Hemiptera > Aphididae > Drepanosiphum > Drepanosiphum platanoidis. Next base: position 21,009,742 of record OX402530.1, on the reverse strand, counting down.
TTTCGACCGCCCCCCCCCCCTCGATTGCCGTCTAGCGTACGCGTATGTATAGAACATATATATCCGTATATGTGTGTGTGTGTGTGTAATAATTCTCGCGCGCCATACCGCGGTAGTAGTCGTTTGGCCGCGTCGAATTATTATGCTCGTACGACGCGTGTATACTTATAACGCGCTGCGCATACGGCCAAAACACATGAAGTGGGCCCATCGCGCGCGGACTTTGTAATTAGCCGGACAGACGGACGTCGTGTATGATTAATGTGCCGCCGCCGCCGCGCGTAACACGAGTAGCGGCGACGGTGCTCGCGTTGTCCATTAAACACGCCGACGCCGCTCCTGCCTCTCCTGCCTCTCCTGTCTCTCCTCGACCGGCGGCGGCGGCCCCGTGGATAATTGAAAACGCCTTTCGTCCGATCCGTCCACACGTATGTATCTTATATACATACACATTTATATACATGCGAACGCGCGTTTATACGCACCACTACCGTACGTGTGTGTGCGAGCATTCGGGTTCAATACACGTGAATACACATACGAAATTCAAGAAACGGAGACTCTTTCGGGCAGGCAGTTGTCTGAGCGATCGAGCCTCGGGTCGCCTCGGGCTCGAATGGTAAAAAATAAAGTTTACGATTTTTTCGCCAGACCGCTATTCTCTTACTTCGGGTACGTTTAATAATATAATAATAATATGAATCGTATGAACAGTATGTATTTAATGTGTGTGTGTGTGTGTGTTTTTCATAAGGTTGATAATAAAGTTTGGAATACGCTGCCTAAACAAGCGACTTTTATACAGAAGTAGTTTTACGAAACATTCTCCGAGTAAACTGAAACTTATCGTCCGAAACCAAAACGTACGTATTGTTTCACGATTTTCAATCGGATATCGTTGTTTCGTGCGCGATTCGCGTACGTTTGCCAGTCACTTGATAATGATTATTTCTTAAATCCACGCTCGTTCGACCCGCCATCCGGGTCGCCCGCCCCACCCGTGTGCGCCGAACGTTGTCGACGACGCGTTTACCGATATCCGAAGACCGTATTCGCGTTCGTCATAAAACAATACCTAGATAATTTATTATTACCGTGTCACTCGGTTCGATTCTAATATCGCACTGGACTTTTATCTCTCGCTCGATCGTGAAAATAAATAATCATCCATCAAAATCGTTTTATAAATAACAACTATTGTATATTATCGTGTTGTTAATATTCCCGACCAATACGAATTCCAACTGTCCGTGTCACCTCACGGATGAAAAGAAAACATTCCGATCCTGGCCGCTCGCCGAGTGCAAGGCGACACCTTCGAAAGCACGACGCAATAATTAATTCTAACCGTTCATAAGAACGAAATGTCGACGATACCTTCGTCGCCGAAAACCAGCCGACAGTTGAAATGAAAAATTCGATATAATTACGCGATTACGTGTTTGAATAAAAAAAAAAAAAAACAAAACGCGTTACCGAGTACGTTGTGCAATATAATGACTTCTAAACTCGACCATTGTCAATACGAGTATACGAGAATTCGCCGCGTCTCGCAATAATAATTGTCCGACACGATCGTTCTTCTGACGCGACGTCAACACACACCGGAGAAAAATTACCCATCAGGTATACTCGTGCAGTCGTGCGCAACATAATAATTATTACTTTGATACCTTATTATAAAACACATTGCATTTAGTTGAACATACGATCACGGGAAACTAAAAATATTAAACGATTACATTTTTCTTTTTTTTCCCGATAACGCGTACAAGTATTATTAGATATTATAATCGTGGTCTATTTTATTCCGTCGTGAATGTTACTCTGTGTGTCCGAACGGTAATCTTACGAATACAAATAACAAATACATTAATAATTATCGTTGTCATTAGCGTCGTTAGACCATCACGAAGTGCGCCAAATTATGATCATCCCGATTGTCATTCCATCATCAAATGATAATATTCGAGTCATCGTGATAATCTAACAAATACTCATAGAACGTAAAGTTAATTTTCTAAGCCGACACCTTTTTTTTTTTTTTTTAAAATCCAACGATAGCAAAAATATATTATACTTCGTAAATCGACAGCAAAGCGTATCAATTTACATAATAAAAACCTTAGTCATTGTTACTCTAAGCGTGGTGGTGATCGCTTTATTTTTTCGTCCACTGCCGCCCGACAAAGCGACGACGAGCGCCCAGAAAAAAACCGGGGAAAAGTTCAGATTTCCCGGACTTTTTTTTAACGTACACGTTGCACTTAAATCCAGTGCTATATTACGACCGATTAATCATTAAGTTAATCAAAACACAGGATATACGAATTAAAAATCCTACTGGTTTAAGAAAACAGATGGGTATGTCAAACAGGATACAGAATCGGAATAAACAGCGGTACGACACTGTTCTGAAATGTTTACGAACGACTCTGCGATATCCTGTGTGCCCCGTGAGTGTACGCATAGCGATAGTCTCAGTCGCTCGCTCTCGTTTAACAAATCACACGCGACGACTATCGCAAATCCATTAATTTCCAAGCAATCGATACCGCCACACACAGTGAGAAGAAAACCCCAGAAGAACGGCCATCGAATGACTTGTCACATTTTTTTTTTTTACACGGATAAAAAAGAACGAAAAATATTTCACGTATACCTTATAAGCGCGCGTAGGTAGATACGCGCGCGTGTTATTACGGCACAGGTCCATTGACGCGTTGGCTCGACGTATTTTTATTATTTTTTTTTTTCACCTCGTCATAATTAAAGAAGAAATACCGGCCGGTTTGACGGTCTTATTAATATAGAGGCGGTTAGCCACTACAACCGCTTCTCTTTTTGACCCGAATATCCGGTCCGAAATCTCAATCGCACGCGGCGACGCGCGATATTCAATCACAACATCACTTATCGTAATGACGCGCGCGTTGTGAATATACATACTTCCAACGATTTGATCTTGACGGGTCGTATAACCGTATAGGCACATGCGATGATCGGTGTATTTTATATTATATGAATGAAACCGCGAGCGGCGTAGTATATTATGTGCGCGCCGTCCGAGAGGAGTTTACGTTTTCTAAAAATGCGTTTTCATTCATGGTCCGTTGAAACGCAATCGGTGATCCTATCGGAGTAGCGCGGAATCGTGGGTTTAAACAACGACGACGTCATAATGTTCGCGCGTGATGGTATTATTATATTGCGTACTCCAGAGGCAGACCGGAAAACTCTTTTCGGAAAATAATAAAAGAATAAGTCGCGTGCGTGTATGACGGTCTTACGGGAGGGGAGAATCGAAATTCGTTGTTATTCTACCTACTTGCGCGGCATGTTTCGCGGTAGCTAAATAAATGTTTTAAATACGAAATATCTGTACGCGCAGTTAGTTTTAATAGTATGTACGAACGATACTTATTGTGACGGGTTATTATAAAACGACCGAAAATCGGCATATTTTCCTTACTTTACCGATCGGGACCGTCGAGAATACAATAATATCTATATAGATTCTGGCGGTATCGTCAAAACTTCAACTCGGCCGCCACTTAAACGAGAGTGTAGCGTAGAACCAACGGACGTTTGGAAAAATCAAAGGGACTACGGGAGAGTTACGGCCGAAGAGTTCCCCGGGCGACATTTTTATCGTACCGAACACACACTGCGCGCTATAATATAATAATATATATTGTATATAAATAAATATACATCGATCGAGGCGGACAGTAATAATTACGAGAGTGGACTAAGAGAAGCCGCCGACGCCAAAGTATATTATGTACGTGTGTGTGTGTGTGTGTGTGTGTTGGTAAGTTTTTTACCCAAATGGGTTTTATTTTTTTAATTTTTTTATTCGCTCTTTAAGTGCCGCAGTAATTACTCGTCGATGCCCACTACTACCTACCCCCCTCCCCCCCCGCTGATGGATCCGGACGCGCGTAATAACCACGTTCGCCAAAGTCTCGAGACTACGGCGACCGTATAACGTTCGCGTGTTCCACATTTCTAATTACCGCCCTGCCGCCACCGCCGCCGCGGCGCGTATAATACGCGTGTATATACATTTCCTCACGGGGGCCGAGAAATATTATGATTATAGGTTCAATGTTACTCGTAGCTGGCGCCCCGATCGAAATTAGCACCGCCGCCGCCGCCGCCGCCGCCGAGTCCCTTTAATTTCTTTTTAAACATCCCTTTCCCCGGCGGCCGCGCGGCACCGTCATATATATATATATATATTTGTCGGCCGGTCAACGCGCACACCGTTCATATAAATATATATGTGTGTGTGTTGTGTAATTTAGGTACGTATCGATTGCCCCACACGCGCCGCCACGAGCCGACAAAAACCGGCGAGCACACATAATACGCGCGTCTCGCGCACGCGGTATTCTTTTATTGCGAAAATTTCGGGTCGTTTTATTGTTTTTTCCTATTATTATTTCGTTATAATTATTGGTGTCGGAGTGTATAATACACTTCCTGGGCCCCGCTTTAATTTCTGTTTTTTTTTTTTCCCTCCCCGACTCCCGGAGGCTTTAACCTTGTACGGGGTCGGCGTCGGTAATAAAAAATAAAAATAAATATGAAATTCGTCCATAAATCGTTAAATACTCAAATCAGTGTATACGAGTATATACTCGTATACACTTCGTTAAGTATATCGCTTAGACTGGGTAATATAATTATATAATGGTAAACCGCCGATTATTGTACATCGCGTTGGCCACAGGCGCCGATAATGGGGTAGCGAAGGGTAGCGAAATCGTATTTTTCTATAAAATGTTTTTACTATACGTTAATAATATTATATAAAAAATCATATCTTTGTCGTCCCGTAAAAAAAATTCGTGATTTTTGCACTAGAAACGTAAAAACCATCGAACATATGGTATATTCTGTATTTGGTAATCTAATTATACAATAATGACGTAAGACGGTTCGTTATGATTACATAATATTATTATTATGTTACAATAGTAATAACAATAATGTCGTGTTTACGCTAAATCGAGATAAGCGAAAGTTCGCGTCGGCCAATGAGAGCCGAGCTGCTCGCGCCGCGCGACCAATAACAGCTGAGCTGAAACCCGACTAGTGCCGATCGAAAGTGACGAGCCAAAGTGCAGCAGGTTACCAGTGCACAGTGTGCTGTCGACCTGCCTAGCGTCGACAGTGGTCCTTAAAGTTCTTCTCGGTTTTTAACACGTCGCAGTTTTTATTTTTCTCCGTTATAGGTAGTGTTAATTATTTATCTCGACTAAGTGAATTTTTAATCGTGACTTTTGTTTCTCCACCACTCGCTTTATTATTTCACAAGCCGATACGAACACCGAACGTCAACGTGTGCGACCCGCCGACAAGCCGTGAGTAGTACCTATTATATTTATTTACAGTCTATAGATAAGTAGTGTGGGTCGTGGGCGCCCTTAACTAAGGGTAAAAATCATGTTTTTGCCATCCCGTAAAAAAATTCTTGATTTTCGCATCGGAAACTTTTAACAATCTAACAGTTATTATTGGTGAATATAGTCATTGGTACCTAACCTTACTATAACGATATAAGATATAACCTATCTTTTTTCGTTATTGCTGTCGCGATAATATTTCGTAAACAACTCCATCAGACTCATGTTTTTATTTTCAAAAATATCTGTCGATCGATTAAATCAAATCGAAAATACCTTTTAGTGTTTATCGTTTTATTATTAGTAATTATTAATCTATAGCTAATTGCCGGTTAAAAAAAAGTTATACAAGTTATTTTACGGTTTTTTTTTTTTTAAACCGTCACGGTGTTAATCTCTCGGTTCGTGTTTATTTCCGGAGGTTTTTTTTGTCCGAAACAATTTGCCGCCCCAAACGTAGTTTTTCCCAAATGGCGCCACTGCAGGTATTGCCTACACAATGTGTAGTGGTTTAGTGGTGTCGAATGGCCATGAAATACGCGTAAAATCCTAAATCGTATAAATAAAAAGCGCCGCGAATAGTGTTCGCCTTTTTATTCGCCGGCACGTCGTGATATTTTTTTCGACGCGTTTCCCGACCGCATATATATAACTACCGCGCACAATATACGTTTTAGTCGTTCGGATTTTTACCGCAGGCGACCCGCGCAACTAATGAATAACAATATTAACGCGCTCGTCGTCGAGCGATCGTTCGTCGAACTATGTAATTTCGAAATTCACACTATCGGTAATAATAAATATTCATCACTCGCGCCGCCGCCAGACCGGCCAATATAAAACGTGCGCGAATCCACAAAACTCGAAATAATAATTAAACCGAAATTAAATCGCTGAAAATCCAAATGACTCTTTCGTTCGTTCACGATATTGTGATGAATAATATTCCGCGCAATCGTATTGTTTTGAAAAAAAATAAAAATAAGCCACTAAATATTATCCCTCCGGCAGACGGTATAATAGTGATTGACGGGGGAAGGACGGGTACGGGGACCTATGATTTTATGGAACGTAAAGTTTTTAAAGTGGCTCAAATAAGCCCGGCAAACCCGAATGAGTGTAAATCGCTGAACAGCGTGTGGTTTTTAACGGACCATTAGTGCTCTAATGGGTCATTGGGTGTTTTAAGGATCGAGTATGCAACTCGGCTTGAGTTATACTTAAACTTTGCGCTCTCGAAAAATAATCCGAAACCACTGCTGCGAACGGAAATATCATTAGACTTGTAAAAGCGCCAGTGTTTTCGTATCGATTTAATTTCTAATTAAAACCCACGCGGACGACTGAATTCCCATAAAATGTTGTTTTGTAACTACTATACGTGTTTCGAAAGAGATTTCCTAAAATCGATTCCGACGTAGAAAGAATAAAATGTGCCAGTACACACATATTATACGACATCGTAATATGCGACTATTGCGATTTACTCGCGCATAATATTATAATATTCGGTCGATAATAGATTATAATATGTAATAACAACCCACCGGGTTTTATTTTTCTCTCCGAGTAAAATGAATTTCAATCGAACGAGCGCGAATAATAATAATAATATTCACCTGGTTATTATGGTATATGCGAAAATAATATTACATTTCGCCGCCCTCACCCTTTTTTTTTTTTTTTTCTCTCTATCCCGACTGATTTGTATGCGAAACCGGTTGGGATAGTTCCGAGACGGGAACGGAGTCATTAATAATAACCGTATAGTGTGTGTGTGTGTTTTCAATGAACCGAAACGCGCAACGGAGAACAACACGCGTTTTCATTAATTATTATTACGAGTCAAATAAAATAAACGATCCGACGATAACTCAAAATCTCAAAGAATTATAGCCCTCGGACGGCGGGGGGACCTATCTATACGCGCGATACGTATGACCTATGCGCGTACGATATTATTATTATTATTATTATTATTATTTATACAAACGACATATTTTATTAAATTTAATTTATTCAGCCTTCGGGAACGTTGCGCACAGCATCACATACGCTCGTATATAACATTATACCCGTGTGCCTAATGAATGCGCGCGAATCGTAGATTTCTTGATTATTTTCTATACGTACATTATTATTATTTCGTATAAATTTAAAAAAATATTTTGATTTGTAGAATTGCTCATTGTGCCGTCGCGGCGTACGACCAGCGCTATAATAAAACGTTCGAAATGTGCCCATAAGGTTCGTGTTGCGCGCGAGATAGTTTACCGCGCCGTAAAGTAGTAATAAACCGAATTATGTAAATGTTTTGTCGGATCGCTATTACCTACGAAAAGAGAGAAGACGGAAAACGCGAAACCACCTACCGGTTTTCCAGCTGTCATCATTTATTTCACAAACCGTGCGTTAAAAAAAACGGAATCCGCGACGTTCGGCACCGGGCAAATGTCGTTTTTAATTAAATTTTTCGTTTTACGGCGCTAAAATGTGTACCCGAGTCGATAATTTTTCAAAAATACCAACGCCGACGCCGCGCGCTTCCTCCTACCGCCCTCTCTCCCGACGCGACACGGTGTACACGAAAATAACGTGTATCGACGGCGAGTCGGTCCGATTTTATTCTGAGACGTCTCGCCAAAGTCGTCCGACGCGTATAATATTGCACCTCGGACGCGTATCGATGTGTACATGATATAGTATAGTTACGTCGCGGTGTGTGAATCCAACATAATGCTCGTGTTTCGTGAATAAAAATACTACTAAAAAGGTTCTCCGAAACGACGACGATAAAAGCGTTGATATTTATTTTTATTTTTTTATTCGATTCGGTATCGGCGTGTAAGATCGAGAGTTTAGAGTTTTTAAAAATAATGTAACGCGTTCGTGGGAAAATCGATTTTTACTTCGAAAACTAAAATTCAATTAACAACTACAGTCGAATCGTTATTATTATTATCGTCTATGCGGCGTGGACGCGCGCATATCGGTAAGCTCACGTCCTCTCGAATCCAATTCGATTTTACGACCGTTTTTACGATATTAAAACATTTCGCACCGATAATTAGTCGGTCACGAGGCGTTTGCTAACGAAATCGAATAAATCTCGAGGAACGCGCGCGGCGCGGCGCGTTAAGTACTTCGTGATGTACTCTATGTGCGCGCCCTATCGAAACGCAGTGTTTGCGATATATATTACGTCGTCGTCGCGTATATTCCGCGCGATCGATTCGAATCGATTTTATAGAGATATCACGTCCGCGCGAGTGTCTGCAGTTAAAAGGACCGTCGCGTAATTAACGTAATCCCGGACGCGCGTACCTAAATGTTTTTCGATCGAACCCTTTTTATATCGTGACGTTTTCCGGTTTCGACGGAAATTTTTTCCATATTTTTTATTAAAAAAAAAAACGATAATAAATTAATAAATAACGTCAACGATCGCGTTTTATACCGCGAGCCGTGTTCAAACGTATTATCGACGCGCACTATAAAATACTCGTACATTGTGAGGCGCGAGATCGGCGTTTAGGGCGATACCGGTACGATGTGTGCAACAACAATAATAATAACAATATTATTATAATTGGCTAATGAATCACGACGCGCCGCCACCGCCGCCGCTCGGGTAGACGCAGGACGCCGAGCTCCGGATACGTCGGGGATTTGATATTTTAATAGCCGGTCGTGTGGCTATTATATATATATATATATACATGCGGCAATAAATCACCCGTTTCTCGAAACGATCGAGAAAATAGCGCATCGGCCGCGCGTACCAACAGGTCGTGTGTTTTTTTTTTTTTTTCCTCGTAATTTTTTTCTTCCAAACGCATTTTCTTGCGTCGCGCGCGTAGTAATTATTGCCGTTCGTGTGCCGGCGAAACGATACTAAATCAACGTAATATTATTATTACGACCGCATGGGTTTTCATTTCTTCGTCCGAAACGACGACGGCCCCCGCGGTCGTTTTCGTCCGGCTCGCGTGACCCCCCTCTACCCCGGAGACGCGACGAGTGAGGCGGACAAGTGCAACTTGGCCCGCGTCGGCGCGTCGATCCTGCCGCCGCCAGGCGTCCTGACGAACCTTTCTCCCGACGTAATACGTCGCCGACGTGTATTGCAGTCGTACGTTGTTTTTTTTTTTTTTTTTTTTTGAAAAAAATATGACTTTGTTTTGCGCGTTTCGCTGCACTGCTATAAATATATAGTTGATTGTGCGCAGGCGTCGTCGTCCGGGGCGAGTTCAAAACGATTTCGTTTCGTTTACGGAACATTGCAGCGGGTTTTCTCGTCTGTCGAAATAATAGTCGAAGTGTATACGGCCGACTGTATTTGTTATTTCTTCGACGTTCTAGACCGTAAGAGTGAAAAAAAATCCAAAAAAAAAATCTGCCGTCCCATTATAAAACGTCTTTCGAAATTACCCGAACAGGTGCACGTCGCGCATCGCGTCCGCAACAGTATGCGCGCGTGCGTCGGGTTGTCGATTTCAGTTGCGAGTAGTACTATAACACTATAACACTGCAGGCGTCGCGACGATCCGGACAGTATTGTTACGCGCGCGCACACTGTACGACCAGTACACGAGTGTTTGGATCTGTACTCGAGTGTTGTCCGACCTTTGAGAGCCCGTCGACGATACACGTCTTCTTCGAACGTTTGTCTTTATCATCGATACAGCGTGTTTTTTCACTCGCTTTACATTTTCGATCTATTATTTTATCAAAATTAGACGTTTTTACGTATAACCATAATTCGCGAGATAAATTATAATGGAAACAATAGAGTAATAAATATTAAAATACTGAAAACGGAATACGAGATACAAACGCGCGTTACTAGATCGTCGTTGTGCACAGACGTTGTATAAACCATAAATTATCAATAGTAATATACGTATATATATATATAATAATATAATATACAAAGTGATGTTTCGAATAAAGTGGTTTGATTTTTTTTTTTTTTCCTTCGCCGAGTTAATACCTCAACGATAATCTCAAATCGTTTTTTTCCACTTTTTTTTCATTCGACAATAATACGTACGCTGTCGTCGGTAAAACGCCATGTTTATTATTTCGTCGCAATATCGCAATATTCGTATAGAATCCGATATTTTCAGAATCGCGGACGCCGAAAAGGGGTGGTAGGAGGGGGGGGGAAACGTCTAAAGACTGCGGCGGTATTATAATAGTAATGACATATTACGTGTACGTACACGTCTATGTACAAACGGCGATCGCAATAAAAACTCGGTTCGACGGGGTATGTATACTACGTATTATCGTGTGCCTGTACAAGTCTCCGATATCGTGACTGTACGGCGGCGGCGGCAGCGGCGGCGTTGGAAATTCATTAGAATTCGGCTGAAAAGGAGACAAAGGCGGTCGCAGCAATTACATGGGCGGAATTCGGCACCGAAGTTATTATCATTTCGTGCGATAGACACAGAGAGAGAAGGACAGGATGGATGGGGGAGGGGGCGGACAGAGAGTGGTGGGGAAGAGGGGGTGGGGAAGAGTGAGTGGGCGAAAAATACAGCTGAATAGAAATAGAAAAAAAAAAAAAATTAGAATGAGCGAAAAAGACAAAGAGTATGGGTACCTACGCGTCGTCGTAGTGCGGGTCGGGGAGCGGGGGGAAACCGAGTTTTGTTATTTTATTGTTATTGATGTTAAGAGGGTTCGTTCGTTCGTTCGTTCGTTTTTTTTTTATATTTATTCTTAAATGTCTCGAACACACGCAACTATACTGCCGTGTTGTTCCGAAGGCTAAGGACGAAAACGTCTCGGCCGTCGCGTCCCACCGCCGCCGCCTCGCCGTGCGAACGAGAAAAATGTAAAAAATTTTCCATTTCCGCGCTATATACATATTATTATATACTACAATACATTACGCGTTCGTATTATGTTATATATATAAAAGTATATATATACACCTATACGGGTGACCGTTGCATTCCGGTCGGATGGTCGCGGAGGACTGTATATACGATGACGTTGTAGTACGTACGATACAGATATATATACATCGTTTTAACGCAACTCGCGTATTATACCGCCGGACGTTTTCATAAATCTACAATTCAACGAACTTTGCTCTCGTCGTCGTCGTCGTCGTTGTTTTTTTTCCTACTCTTTTTATTTTACGACAGTTTTATTCGACGGCGACCCGTCCGCGCGGACGACGGCCGCCGGCGGCGGCGCGGCGCGGTGTAGTAATGCGTCATTTACCGCGCGTATACCTACCACATTATATTATATACTCGTATTTATACGTCCTTTTCGTACGCGCGGTGTATTACTATTATTGTTGTTGTTGTTATTATTATTATTATATAATACTACACTGCACGCGAGTTTAACGGTCACAAAATATAATACGCGTATAAATATTATACGACGAATATTTATTATTTATCGTCGTCCGTACGACTATAATATGCGCGTAGAGATTTCGACAAAACTTTACGACGTTTATCCCCCCCCCTTCCCCGCACACGAGTCTGCGCGTACCCCGTCCGACTCGGATGTCGCTCGTCAGCCGTACACCTAGCACACCGATAATCGTGCGTGCCATCATAACGCGCCGAACGAATACTCCTCGTCCGACGAAATCACACTTTCGGTTTATCGCGGCGTCCGCGTCCCTATGAAATAATATACGTTGAATATAATTTATATGACTTTTAAAACATTTAACGTTGAGAGATAATCCTTTGTACGAAAAAGCTGACCCATCGTTGCCGATTTGATTTATTACCATCCGGTATACTAATATAATATTATTATAGTAGTTATTACCTATAATACCTATGCCGTTGTTGTCAAATGTTACAGTATTATTGTTTCGTCGTCGTCATTTTTACCGTTTTATTTTCATTTTATCGTCACGTAATTTGAATTCGGTTCGACCCGTATGTAATATATATATATATATATATATATACTGCGCTCATGAACAATCGTGTCGAGTATATTATCCTCTCTATAGTTCGTAAAAGTTTTTACTTTTACGGTAACACGCGTTATTAGAACCTTGCCTTCGGTTCTGCGTACACGCCGCCGCCGTCATTAAACCTTTGATTATAAAATTTCTATTCATATTGCGCATAAATCAATGTAGTACCGAGTTGTTACTCGCGTGAAATATCACAGTATGTATTCGTTCGAGTGCGTTGCTTGTATAGTACTCGCATTGTGAAGAAATCGATAGACTCTTATTATAATACCTATATCATGAAGACATCGCGGTGTCCGAATAGTTACTAGTCCTTTTTTTCAATGTACACCTCTCTCGAAGCAGTGAAACACGAGTACGGTCCGTATAGCTTTTCCACGAGCTCGGACGAGCTTTTTTAAAAGAGTCGAATTCGTTGTTATCGCAGTTTATTGTGATATAGTAATAATAATAATAATAATAATATCTAATTATAAAATAACGGCGGAATAACGTAACCGACCGCGCGTCGAAGAAAAAAAACCTCGCCCGCTCGTGGACATAGTGCTATCGAGATAGATTTCAAAACGCGATAATCGTCGCTATTAACAATATAACATCGCGGTCTCTCATATTATTGTAGGTCGCGCCTAGCCGGAGCTCGGCGGCGGCGGCGCGAAACAACGGGCTGCCGACCCGACGGCTCTTTTCGTTCCGTTAAATTGTATATCATTTCGCTTGGAAAATAACCCGTTTAAAAAAAAAAAAATACACGTACTACTAATAGTCGAGAGGAGACGCTTTGATTTAAATTAAATTAAATTAACGCGTACTTACCTCTACCGCCCATTATTGGCCGGTAAGAGTTGACTTTCGTCCGATAAAACGTGTTATTTTACCGCGCGCGCGCGCGCGCTCGCCTCGCGTATACAATAATAATAATAATAATAATAATGTTATGTGCGATTAACATTGCGTATAAATTATTTTCATCGAAACACTTCTAACACGTTAATATACAGTGTTGCGTACGTTATTCATTTCACCGCCTCTCGGTCGACCCGTCGGTAAATTTATTGAAAATCGCAACGATCTGGAGTGAAGACTAGTCGATATTATAAAACACTCGTATAAAATAACGCGTATTGACTGTAATACACTTACACTTTGAACGAAAAGAAAAAAAAATCAACGTTTTGGCTTCAAACGGCCGCGTGTAAACCATTCGGCCGTGTCGTCAACGATATTATTTAGAAAATCCGATATCGTCAGCGTTTAGAGAAGAAACCATGCGGTGTGATTTTTTTATTTTATTTGTTATTTTCGTGATTATTAATTCGAAAAAATTCCCGACGAAAAAATATTGCGTACGATTTACGGGTAATACGATATCGTTCCATTGAGGTCATATTTATTATTATTATTATTATTTTTATAATAACGATTTCTACATTAAATACTACGGTTACGTTCTGGTGGCCGCCCGAAAGGTGAAAAACTACCATAAACGTAGAAATCTTGTTTGAATAGATCAAAACTAGTTTTTGCCCGAAAAAATTACACGGCGATTTTTATTAAATCTACCGAAATGATTTAACAACATTAGGTGCCTCCCATCCATAATATAGTTAATAATAATTATATGAAACGGTCGCGAGTAAATATTATTATGTACGGCTGGATCTCGCAGCATACGTCGACGCAATACTAATAGCCTCTCCAAAGTACGTGAAATAATAATAATAATAATAATAACTTTCATTAAAGCGAACATTTTAATGGCTGAATAAAATGAAACGAGTCTATGTGTTGGACGGAGCCTTTTATAGTAGAAAAACTTAATGGCTTTCAAAAATGGAAAAACAAATTTAAACAAAAAATATCGACGTGAAACGGCCATAAAACAATAATTATACTACACTGTTCAATTTAATTACAAAATATAAATACTCGCTCTTTTTTAGATTATTATTATTGGTTATTCCGACTCGTTTTTATTTTCGTTCCGACCGTACGCGCGTATATACATACTCTATACGTATATTGGCGTTTATATAAAAAAAAAACCTGTTTCGTTATTAAGTAGGTACTTAAATAGAGTCGCATTTATAATATTTTTTTTAATTATATATTCTTAATTTTATGAAAAATAGTCTCTCGTATCAACGCCGCCGCCGTCGTCGTCGTAGTATTATTATGCGAGTGTACGCGTTTACGGCCGGAATAAATATCTAGCGAGACCTTCGTGAATTAAAATAATATCCCTACTCGCGCGATCGTTTTCAATAAAACGATTTCGCCCATCGATGCAACTAATCTCGAGTTCGGTATCGCCTACGTCGGAAAGACGACGGGGATAAAACCGTCGAGGATCCGAGGGAATTAACGACGTGAGAAACCCGATAAATCTGTTATACGCACGCTTCCGCGACGGGCGTTGTAATATGGTAATCGCAACTCGCGGAGATTTTCGACCGACGACGGTTCTGATTTTCGTCCGTTACAGTTATCGTAGAGTCTAAGAGCATTCGGCTCGTTGGAAAAACGACAAACCGTCGATCGCGTCGTATATCATTTTTCGTTTTTATCGCGTTTATCATATTCGACTCCACAAAAACATTTTAAAATTTTTATGGCATTATTATTAACGAGTCGGACGTAATATTTCTCCGAACGCGCACGGAGACGAAAGCCGTTATCCTTCCCAAATGAAAATTTGACAAATAGACAATAATACGCACGCAGCGCAAGTGCAGTAATAATAATATCCTTCGAATTACTCTGGTCGCGTTTGTATTCGGAAAGTTCGCGCGCGCGTTTAGTTTCTCGTAAAAATGTTGCTCTCGTGTCCGGGCGTTACTGCAGTGTTTCATCGTCGCGCGTATTTTTTTGAGGTCGTATAAATTCATTCATTGGTTTTTATTTTTTACCGTCTCGTTCGATTTTATCCGGCGAATGTGACCGCGAGTGAACCGCGAGACAGTACACGAGTATAACGCGATATATTTACATATTATTATTATTATTATTATATACGTACGCGCGACGACGAGACGCATTTACGTCTTGTTTGTTAACGGCCGAGCAAGTTATCCGTATTGTAACTGTCAAATTAGTAGTTATAGAGAGTGAGAGAGAGAGAGAGACCCGTCCGGTTTCCATTGATAAACCGTCACGGGCGGCGTGTATTTGGATTAACGATTGCCGGACGAAATGCACACACGCGTCTTAACGATCGTCCGCGGACGTGTCGTCGTGGATCGATGAAATTTAAATAAAAACAACCGTGACGTCACTGATTGCGAGGCGCGATCAATCACCGTCGAACGTAGCGCAATCGACGACGATTTTAATATAATAACAATAATAATACAAACGACGTGTGATTTCGTGTGTGCGACGCGACGTTTTTTTTCCGTTTCAAAGTGCCCAGGTTCGGTGGCGATTATTCGAAAATTTATACGCCGTACGAATTTCACAAACTATAATATAGTTATCGGTACGCTATACATCACGAGTACACCGACGATACATGATGAACATAATTCGTTTTCGCTTCGTATTGCAGCCGAGCGCGACCCGAAACGACGTTTCGAATATTTCCGATTCGACGACCGGACGGTGAAATAAAGGTGTACGCAATTAAGTCATATATCGCCACCGCCCGTTAACGCATAATATTGTATAGAATGTATAAATAATTCGGCCAAGTAACGATCACGAATCACGCGGGTGAAGAAAAATGTCATTCTCCGAAACCATGTCCAAATTACAGCGTGCGTGTGCCCGTCCGCCGTAGTTTCTCGTTTCCCTATATATATATAATATAACGAGCGAAACGCGCGTCGTCAATAATGACCACGCGAAATCGGTCCTTTTTGCCACGCTAATATAGGTACGACGACGACGACGCGCGCGCGTATGCATATGCACCGCCGCCGCCGCCGCCGGGTATAACGACGGCAATAACAGTCGCGTTTATTTTTTCTTATGAATAAAGTTTTCCGAGCACAATGGCGCGTTGGTAATTTTCCGAATTCGTTATTATTTACCGCTGGTGCGAATTTAACTGTGTCCAATTGTTTCCAATGCCCCGATTATGTCTTCGACGCGCGTTGAAATCGCAAATGGACGATGTTTACTCGTACATTGTGTAGGCAGTCCATGAAGAATATACGCATCGACTCCGCGTCTCGTATCGTAACTACGTCGTTTCACGCTAAATATTCAAATAAAATTACCGGTTGTTTTTTACGGGAAAAATACACACATATCACTCGTACATTATTACTATTAGGGCTACTAGGATTTTAATGACCCAAAAAACCTGAAAAAAAAAGAGCTAAAATAAAATAATAATATATGTCTTGTAAAATACTTAGAAAAACAATATTTTTAAACATTCATTCTTTTACCATTGTCATATTGCTATTTACCAACGAATTTGGGCTGATTATGAAATTTTAAAATATAACGGTCCTATCATATCGATCGATAGACCAATATGTGATAGACAAACAATCGGTATTTTATACCAACTATATTTATCAAAATTAATTAGGATATAATTTTCGTTACACATTTTTCGCCGTCGTCAAAAACATCGATTGTTAAATATTAATGAAATTCAAATAACGAAAATATTACTCAGATTCCTCAAAAGTGTGAAACTAAAAAAAATGACCTTAAAATGCTAAAAAATAACTTTAAAATCAAAAAATTCAACCATACTGCCCCAGCCATGTTTTTTTACCCGAATATAAAATTCTCTCTTCGGCGACTTAAACGTACGTGAGTATGTGTTTTCGTCGAAACGCGAACTAGACGTTAGCTAATGCCGGAAAAGTCGAAACGGACACGGCGAGCAAAAGAGTAATACGTACGGCAAACGCGCTATACACACGTACGTCTTGGTTGATTCGTTAAGAGTTTGATTTCAGAGCGATTAATATAATATTATAATTGGATTTAATAGTGGGCGATCGTTTTGAATCGACGAAAACGACTACGGAAAACTTTTACTTCGCAGTCGATGATTATTGATTTTATGGTTTTTTTTTTTTCATACACAATATTTCTAAACTGTTTTAAGAATCGTATTCTCGTAGATTACCGTTAATCTCTAATAATAATAATAATAATAATGACGCAGCGATTTCGTTTTTATTTTCAAATTCGCTCGTTTTCCGCACCGTCATAATTTTCGGATCGAGTAATTACAACTGACAAGGGTTCTTTTTTTTGACTACGCGAGGAAAATTACTTTACTCAACTTTTCTAAAAAGCTATTCAATCATTTTTTACTTCAGCAAATATCAGCGAGTGTAGAGCACGTCGTGTAAAACTTTTTTACACTCAGCGTTTTAAGGGAAAAACTCAAAAGCCAAGTTGTGAAAAGAAGATAAAAAATACTCTTCATCAAAAAATTAACGCTGCCAAATAACCTTTTTTAATCAATTAATGTTATACAATAATAATCATTGACAAATCACTCTACTCGTGTACACCCGCCCGCCCGTCGCGGTGAATTCCCAAAAACAATTAAATGTAATTAAATTTGAACGCAACTTTAAAACCTCAACCCCCCGGAAAGGATCAAATATTTACCGATTTTTCGAAATAAAAGTAAGAATCTGATATTTTATTCTCAGGAATAATACATAACGATATTTTATTGATGACGTATGTTATATTTGAAATTCCAAACCAATTTATTAATAGTTTAGAAATTGATCAAATATTCATAAAAAAAAAAAAAAAAAAAAACACCGGTTGAAACTTTTTTTATTTGTTAACTCCCATAGTCCCGTCCATTTATGCGTCTGACCATAATAAATTATACTTCGAAATTTCCTATTTCTACAACTATATGTACGAGTACTCGTATATGTATAGTACGGTACACCCTATCAATCATTCCGTACTTACCGATATTTTCCTATTATAAAATTATGTCATGACCCGCTTGAATAGAATTTTCATGGTTTCATCAATAAGTAATTCGACGATAAAAAAATAGCTAATGTTTAATAACGATTAGAAACTATATACGTATGATATGAAACTACCGTTCTCTCTGTTTTCATACACATTATAACATACACTTCCGTCTGGAAAAAATGAAAAAAACATTAACGACGCAATGATAATAATATTAATAAAAAAAACAACGGCGGAAAAAGTTTATTTACGATACTATATTAGATTTATTGATAGGTTTAAAACATCGGCTCGGAACGGTTTATAACAAATTATTTTCCTCGGGAAAACGCCATCGTACGATTTATTTATTTATCGATTGAATAATGTAGCCGGGGAGATTTTCCGTCGCCGACGATAATGATTATCGCCGTCGTCGCGTCGTTCGAAATTACAATAATATTATATTATAATATTTGTGCGTCTGGATGTTGCGCGCTCGTGGTTTCGTCAAAACGCGACTCGTAATAATAATATACGTAGTCGAACGTTTTGTTATAAATACTCGCCGTGTGTGTGTGCGTGTGTGGATTATAAACAATCGTTGGAATAAAACACTAGATTACACACACACGCCGAGGAGTAACCGCCGCGGCCGTGCACACACGAAAGCAAACAAACCAAGGCTATAAAATTATATTCGAGTCGATTGATTTAACACACGCCGGCGCGGCGTGAGCGCGCATTTACATACAAACACACACATTAAATTGACCTTTTATTGTACTTCATTTTCGACAACACGTGCCCAGTAGGTATACACGAGAGCCAAGTCTGTGTTTGTCAATGTTACACAAAAATAACAATAAAAAAAACATTTTACATAAACAACTCGATATTCGAATTGTCGGCCACACGCGCGCGTATACCGTTGAACACGACGACTTCCCCGGGAGATTTCGGACGTTCGAATCCGATAACGACGGAATAACAACAACAACAATAATAATAATATTCAACAATGGCGTAATGGTGTTTTCGTTGTCCTTTTAAATAAATCGGTAGGTACCTCGTGTGCGCGCGCACAAAGATGGAGTGATAATAGCAAATTAATCCGGGAAAAACGTCCGACGCGACGGCAGATTGACACGCGACGACGACGCGTATTCGATCGACAATACGTGTGATCATTTTATTGTGCGACGTCCGTGTAATATTATAATTGTAATTCGTGCGCGTCGGGGCGTTTTATTTTTTGGAAATAAATCAAAAATCAAACGTTCGACGTGGTGCCTGTAGTGTAATGATATATAGTTTGCGAAAGTTGCGCGTCGCCGCAAAACCCGCGCGTGAAATAAAACGTATCGCGTGCGCCGATAGACCGCGATGGACGAATAATAATGTTATAATTTTCGCGAACGAAACGAGCACCGAACTCACAAGCTGTGAATCGGCCGAATCGAATGAACTTTACTGACGTCGATCGTACTGCGAATCGGATCGGGTAATTATAGTCAACCGAGCTCCACGGAGATTGAATTTTATCCCACTCCCAAAAAGTCACTCGTCAAGTTGTTCAATTATTTGGAACAGATGTTACAACCGATACAAGACGTTTTTTAGACCGTAAAAATACCGTCTCCCCACGGAGTCCAAGGGGTCCTACGAAAAATGTACTAATTTACTCTACTCGACAAGTGATAAATTGTTCGATGACGGTCATCGTTTCAAATCTCAGCGATTGCAGACCATAAAACCATTTGGCGCGTTCATTCTTATAAAAATTATTCCATTACAGTTACGACTGAACAATAGCGTGGGCCCTTAATCGATAATGAGGTGGCGGCGGCGGCCCATCGAGTTTCGCTCGACTCGAAACGCACCGATTGCAATAGTGTTTGTTTATGAAAATTACGATTGAATCGACGTAAATCGAGACCTGTACGCGGCAACACGTCGGTATCGAAAACTATTCACTCCGATCCATATGATTTTACTATACATGTAACGATATGATGGCTCCGCGATACTGTACACAGCAGGTCGGTGTCGAATCGTCCGCGACCTTTTTCGAAACGAACGCGCGAAAATGTAGACTTGCGGATAACGGTGATTTAGAACGCTGCGAGTTTTGCCATGCACCGGCAGGATAGGTCTAACCTGCCGCAGTAGTGCCGTCGACTGCATACAACAACGCAGCGTGTTCGACGGTATGCGTCACGCGGGTCATACGATATCGTCGTGTGGTGTAGCTCGTCGTCGTCGTCGTCGTGTATAGGTATACACGGCCGACCGTACGCGTTACATTAATTCGGTTAGTGTCCGCGGAGATCGACAGAAGTTGAATAATAATGTAAATGAGTGTTTAACAAGGAGGCGGCCGAAACGAAATGGAAGAAGAAAAAAAAAAAATGCATTTTGACTGATTGTGGCGGTCCCGCGGAACCCCCCACGGACGGCCCGCGTATACCTACACGGGGAATTAATAAACCCGACGGACGGGCACCGCGGGAGCCGATGTTTATCTCCGGACAATATTCGGTTTTACTTTGATTAATGAAACTAATCAATGATCCCAACGTTCTTTTTATTCCTCATTCTTTTTTTTTTTTTTCTCCATCGTCATTTCTCAAAACGTGCCAGCTAATAAAAAAAATAAATACACCCGTATTAAATATATATATAGGTATATGGGTATGTGTATATTTATAAACGTTAGATTTATAATCGGGACAAATATAATACGACGACGCCGGGACCGCGAGGCGCGCCTAGGCTCCCGCGTGTCCGCGTGCGTCGCCCAATAATAACATTATAACCATATATTGATTACCGATCACGTGTTTCTAATCAAACATTATTATAGACGTGTAGTAGGTAAATCGACGCGAGTACATAATATATAATATATTGTATATGTATAACGAGAAGGGCACGAGAGGTCGCGCCGTAGGTGGGTCACACGCGCGTTTCGAATTATGTAAAACGCGTAACGCCGTGTGCGCAAATTAATTACGTACGATTTATGCAAGCCCGACGAGATGGGTCTCGATCGAAAAATAACGTAACAAGGATACGAGAGGCGCGCCTCCCTCCCCCTGCCCCCCCCCCCGCTCCACTCGTCGTGACCGTCGGAGAAAAATCGCTAAAACGAAAACGTCGTGTTTGTGGCCGAGTAATTCAATACGCGCGCGTTGTTGTTCGTGCGATGGTATCGCGCGCGGGAGAACGTGTTTAATGATTTAATTAAATATAATATTAAAACCTGTTGTTTTTATGTCGAACACGCCTTTGTTGTGCGCCGAACCATATTTTACACACACACGCGCACGCACAAGCCTCGACAACAAATATAAGTTATAATGATATGTAAATTCGTGTCGTTTTTTATTTAATTTTTTTTTTTTTTTTTTTATATTTAACTAGAAACCGTATAATACAACGAAAACCGTATTTAATAAATATTTCCGCGGCGGATTTGAACGCATAACAATTTAAAATAAACGGACGTCGCACGCGACAACTATACGAGATTATAATATACGCGTATGTGCGTGTACATTCCATTAGGACACGCGTTTTAGGCGGTTACTGGCAACCATCGCCCCCCTACACCCCCCCAGCAAAAAGTCCTTATTATCGTTTGCTAAATCGTGTAATTGATTCGTAACGTACTTGAAATTGAGCCGTAAGTCTGAAATTAAGATACTATAACATCGAACGTTTCACACGGTGTGGAATCGAGTTAATATAATCTCTATAATAATATGTATTATTATAATATAGTGTCGATTTCTGGATAAACATTGTTCACCTTAAAATTGGTTTTTTACCCGAACTAAAATTGAAACTATATGACAGTGATTATACCTAACGTTTTCTAAATCAAAAAAGTCGTAAAGTCTTAACGAAATATTATGATGGCACGATTCAAAGTATATAAAAAAAAAATTCTCTGGAGACTTGTCAGCCAACGATTCCCCGCGTGGTGTCTCCTGGGTAACGCTAACAGGCTGAATAGTGTTCGTTCTTATATTTAACGTCCCGTCAGATGAACCCGGAAATCGACTCGTACGTCACCCAATTGAACCCGGGATCGACGTAAAGGAAGTCTCGAATCAACTCACCGACTACGAAAATCACGTCTATCGAAATCGGCGATGATCTGGTGCAAAACCCAAAAAAATAACAACCGAGCTTTTTCTAGAAAACCCGAACGCTCTCGAAATGTCTGGCCGACCGAAAAAATAACCGTCACCTCCCTCTCTCTCTCTCGACTCTTCCGACGACGACGAGTGCTCGGATAAACGATGCCGTTAGAACGATCTCACAACATTCAAAAGGCACGTCGCGGCCGTAATGTATACTATTACCGCGCGGCTCGATGAATAAACATTACGCGACGGATCGGCCGCGCATAAATTATCACGAGAAAACCGACTCATTTACTTCGCGCCCACACGCGTCCGCTCTAATCAGTGACTCTTCGATACGCGTATTTATAATAATATAATAATAATAATATCATATCCGACGTAATAGGTGTAACCGAACGGTTTTTACCGCACGACGACGTCGACGACACCTCGCGGTCGTCGTCGGTCCGTGGAAAACGCGTACAGACCGCAACCTCGATTTACAATTCATTTCTATCCGGGCCCCCGGGTCACCGGTGTTCATTAAACGCGCGTTCGGATATACAATATATTATAATATATTTTGTCATTTTTCATGTTCGATTCGTATAAATAGAGGTACACGTTCCCGACCGCGGGTCTACAATAATAATATTAATAATAACAACGACTGTGCCGGTAATAAAACTCGTTAATGATTTTTACACGGACACAATGGCATTAATCAAACCGCGCGCGCATACGTATACGACCCCGCGATAGGTTTAATATAATAATATATCGTTACGTCGGCCGGCATAAATTAGTCGACGTAACGATGATAAAAATATAAACGCGTTCGATATCGATACTGCCGGCTGACCATACGCGCGACACGGCCGCGGACACGCGTTCCCGTCGGATGCGGCGACCGACGATGATGTTTACGGATTTCCTTCGTTTAAAACGTATAGAGCCGACTCGGGTAGGTCTGAGGACGACGCGTTTTAGAAAAAAAGGTTTCAAAACGAAACCGTTTCGTCGTCGTCGTGCGAACGATAGTCGTACACCCTGAAGGTGAACGCGAGGCTCGCGCAAGTAGTGGAGGACGTTGAACAGAGATGTCTACGTGTTTGTCGATTAGGATAAGGATTAAGATAAGGCGACGGGGTGAAAACGGGATCGGTTTTTTTGCGATTCGGCGCCAACGGATGAAGGACAATAGAAACGGGCGCACATGATTGTTGTCGATGTACTTAATTTCGATCGCACAACAAATATAACGAAAATTGCAGTAGATTAATTCTTATTATTTACTCGCAGAGATGTTGCAGTCGTGTCGATAACGTCCGCGCGTTCTGAAATCAATCCGAAGAGACTAAAACGTGAAAATAAAACCGTTGAAAAAAAAAAAAACAAAACTCTAAGGAGGCGATCGCCTATCGTCATCACCCCGCATAGAATTCCGCTCCTGGCTTTACGAATACACCTCGTAATGTGTGTGTAGGTATCTGTGAACTCGGAAGGAAAAAAAAAATAAATAGAATTCTCATGTTCACAATAATAATATACAATAATACGTGCATAGTACATATTTTTCATTTCAACCTATTAAAAATCGTCCTACTCGTTTTTAAAATATGTTATGAAATGTTATTTATTTTTTTTTTTTCCATATTTATAACGTTTAACGCGCGTGGTTTCGAACGGAATAAACGTCTTGACATTTCGTTTTACGAAACGACGATAATTAATTTAAATAAGAAATTATGGAAATCAATATTTTATGGATTTGTTTGCACACACACACACTCTATATGTAGGTATACAGTGGGGCATATACATACATATACGTGTGGAATGATATCAAGCAAATCCCACTTACGGTTTTAATCAGATTCATATCGTTAAAGTTAATGAATAATAATTATACTTATTCATCTGGTTATTTTGAAACTATCGGACGAATATCGCATACACTTAACGAACGGAGGGGAAAAAAACCGTCGTTAACGGCGCGGAAATTATTCTTAAACGTTCGGGCGGACATTAAAACAAATATCACACAATCCGTTGATTATTATTATTTTTTTCTTTTTTTACAATTTCAGTCTCACAATGGAGCGCCGTTACGGACGCGTACGATGCGAGATCCGCAGTCCGCCGAACCGTTATTGGACCTCTCTGAGCCGTGATTTAGTGCCGTCAAAATTACCCTATAATCGTCCGTACCCATAAACTACGTTTATTATAAAGTACTCGCGGTTGAAGTACATTTTGTTCTCTTCGACCCACTACGCGCGGGTATTAATTTCCATACAGATCCCTCCGAAAACATAATAATAATAATAATAATAAATAACATTTAATATTCTCCGGCTAAGACTATTAATCATTATTGACGTCCGACCTGTCTTTTATAAACGGAGAATTATAATAATATATAAAACTATTATATATTTACTATATAATATTATAACACGCGTAATCGGTATTACCTATATTATAGGACATGATAATTTGTCGGCCGTCAAACAATTAGACAATATAATTATTACGATCGTGGCTTGTACGTATAAGAGATGAAAACAAATTTGAAATTTAAGAGAACGTACCTTACGTGAACAAATAAATCTAATCAAAACGAGACGAACAAACGGTATTCGTGTTGCTGTACGTTAAGTGCTTGATAATAATAATAATTCATCGTTTTATCGATATTTCATGTCGGAACGATTATAAACGGACAGTTTAGAGAAATTCTCTCACAAACAAATATTACAGTTGTAATTTATATCATCAAATACATTTTCTAATACGTACATATAATATATTTAAATACATTATATAGTATTTGACCTGCACCGAACCGCGTAGTCGTCCCATATAGTCAAAACGTTTTAAACACAATATTACTAACCTATTCGACGTGATATTTTATGAACTAAATTATTTTTTTTTATAAAAGACGGTCAAATAAAAATCAATTTGTCATCTCATTAGTTCTATGATCGATTTATAAAAAAAAAAAACATTGACGGAAACAATGTACAAATACGCTTATATTAATCACGAAATAAATACCGAAGAGTATTCGATAACACGTTCTCATACTAGCACAGACTTATAAAGTAAACACAAGTGTGACGACACAGTGTGGCCCGAACGAACGATTTGTCTTGCACTCGAATTAAAGCGAACCAGTTAAAAATCATGGCGATGAACTCGGAAACGAGACGTTTGCGGATGAAAATCGAACGAATGAAAAATTTGAAAACTTTTGTCACCTCACGATGTCGTGTTGAGATAAGGATTCGCAGTCTTTCGTCGTCACTCGGCTTCCCGAAGAAGAAATCGGACACGGCGGACGATAATATTTACAAGGGACGATACGAACCGTTTGCCAGTTCGCTCGGATGGATTCGTCATATTTTTTCGGTCGGATTTCGTATGCGTTTGGAAGCGACCGATGAATCATCGCGTTCAAAAAAACTATATTCAGACCGAAGGTCGGAATAATTTACACGGAGAATATTTTATCTTAAAACAATCGCATTTAACTCGAACGTTTTTACGTAATAAATGAATTTTACATTACAATATTGAAATCAGGCAGGTTCCTAATAAAAAAAAAAAATAATAAAAAAAATCAAATACATTAACGAAAATCGCGTTCGCCCCGAGAAATATGAATAATTTGTAATTTTAGATATTTTTAAATTATGCGCGGCCAGAGTCGTGCACGCAGACGAACCAGAACGCGTATAGCTTCTGTTGCGTTTGTTGTAGACCTCGGGTCATGACGACTGCGAATTTTTAAAATCGATATCGAAAGCGATAAATTTTACCGCAATGTTTGAACTTCAACACAACCGACCAAGACATCGTCGTCTTCAATCAGAGTATTGTGTGAGCACACTAAACTTAAGACAGAAACAAAATCGTCAGATCCGTAGAGAATGTTCACGCCATAAAACGCAATATCACGCGTGTTTCGTCCAAAAGAAACGAAAAACGTTCGGCGCTGCTAGAAAATATTCTAACATTTGATAAAAAAAATCGCCATTGCCTCTCTTTTTACTTTTTAGTCCGATTTTCGAATAATACGTTTAGTATACAAAATATATATCAGTATCGAATTGGTTTATGAAAATTCATGTGTCGAGATGGAAGAAAGAAACAGAAAATTTTAAAACCACAATAGTAAATAGTTGATAAATTACACGAATATTTCTTTTCGTGTACGAAATGAATGTTACTGATCAATTACACGCGTGTACTCGTAGTATATTATAATTAGTGATCTATTATAATTCGGTACGGATCGATTCTCACGGGCAAAAAGAAAATAACGCTTATTAACGGTTTTGTCGTTTCTTCGTTCGGACGAATTTTATAATTATTTATACAACGCGAAACACTCTGAAAGCACGTGCCACGATTATTGCGAGAATTAAAAATAAAAAAAATAATAAAAGTGCGCGCTACTTTTAAATCGTTTCTTTTCTTTTTTTTCTTCGATATTATGTTTTTGATAATTTCTCGAAAACATAACGAAACAAAAAAATATCCTTAATCAAAACCCTATTATGTCTTTTATCGAAGACTATAGATAGAACAATGAGAACGAATTAGTTTTACGGCCAAACGAAAATACGATATATAAATTATCATAACAAAATATCATTAAATACCGCGAAATTATGACCGTCCTTATTCTCGAAAAAAAAAAATGTCACATTTTTAACTCAATTTTCTATAGACTCGAACGTATTCCTCTGATATTTAATAACACTTTGTTATTATTATTATAATATAATGAGTACTAACTAACCACTGAGCATTATTTATTTTCTTATATAAATTATCAGCCTTAGTGGAAATAATAAAAGTGTTGGTAATTCGAACACGACTTGTTTTATTTTCTCTTTTTCTAAGGATAATAACGTGAATACGAGATTATTTATTTTCCTTTGTCCCGACCCGACTGAGATTTTTAAAATTTGTATTTTAGATTTATGATGTAAGTATAGTGAATGAGATACATCATATAGTGCAATTTCTCAGGGCTTTTAACTTAGATTTGATACATTATAAAATAAATATTTTATGTCCGCAAAGTTTAATGCTTTTCAAAAGTATAAAAACTTTACGGGTCGTAATTTTGATTTGGATATGAAAATAAAGTTCTTTAAATATGCATAAGAGTCGGACATAAACAATTTTTTTTTTCTTCTTCTTTTGCCATTTCAATATATAGTTTTTATTAAAATGCATCAAAGTACCTACGGGGGAAAAAAATAAAAATAAATAATAAACAAAACACGTATTTTCGCTAAATAAAATATCACGCGCGCGTTATGCGAGGTGTAAACCGCATGTTACGATTCAAAAAGATCGATAAGTATCCGATGTGATTTATCGATACGGATTGCGATAGATAAACGTCACTCACGACTCGCGGCAGACCTGGGAAATATGCACGAAAAATAAGGGCATAAAAATGGCGAAAGAACCATGTAAGGGGAAAAAGTGGATCGATCGCGAAACCTTGACGGCTCCGAAACAAGAGAAAGGCGGTGGCGTGGACGTCAAAATCGAAACACCTAAGATACGACGACGGACGGGATAGTCGGATCAATCACGAGAGTGACAAAGTCAACGTCCGTTTGGAAAAACGCGTCGGAGCACATGGCGCGAAACAGAAACGGCGTCGTACTTATCGTAATTATTATTAATATTTCTCCGGGGCCGAATCGAAAACAGATTACGCAAGAGTAGAGAAAGAAAAAACAATCGCTCGAAAGAGTATGTTATAAAATTACCCGGAAGTGGACGAAACGGAACAATGGTTTTTCAGAACGTACGGAACAGATGTGTGGATTGTGTTTTACAATGAATTAATTCGACGTTTGCAGACTGATTTGTCGATCGTTATCACGGGGTATAGAATAAAAAGCGTTTGACGAATAAAACGTCGGAAAATAGGCGTAGACGAAAACGTACGGCGGCGGCGCGGCGGCGTGAGAGTGTATTATTTTGGCCTATAAAACAATTTACATGACATTATTTTATCGAAAAGAATTTCAATGCGGTGGTGCGCACCCTCCGACGGGAAATCCGATTAAAAATCATATAATACGAAATAATTCGATATTTTATGTTGACGTTCGAAATCAGCACGAAATCAATATAATATTATGACCGATAAAAAAAAAATCAATAATAATACGATAACGCCCTGCTTTTGGACGAGGCGCGGCTAGAATTCTGGTGGTCTACTATAATATAGTAGCTATATGTACGATCAGGGTGAATTTTTATCGTACCCTACACGTTTTGATTTCACAATGGTTTTACAAATCGTAACTGTCTAATCGAAAAAATCGTTTGTTTCAGAAATATTTTCAATTTATTTACACTTTGAACGTCTGCTCATTTGTATCGTCAAAATTAATATAATAATCGAAACAATTCGACGACAAAATAGTTGAGTTTTATACGATTTAACACTAAAATCGTTATCGTTTGTGTGCAGTTTCGTATACACTTTTTGGGTCTTTTTATGTACAAAACATTTCACAAATTAAAATAAAACAAAACTTATTGTTGCCGAAGTGTGACCGGTTTATCTCTAAACTAAACTCGATTTCAAGTCGAAGCGATCGGCACACAATTTTAGACTAGTCTTTTTTTTTTAACCAATACAATTATTAGTAGATACTAGATACGCCGTCGATAGCAGATAAATAAAAATACATCCCTCTTACACTCGCTTATCGTATTTAAATCGGAATTGAAAAATGTTTTTTACGGTCGAATAAAATATCAATTCACACGAGTCGATCTATCGTTTAAAACTTACTAGGGTACAGAATAATATAACCGACGGTCACTCATAATTTGGTTTCGAATGACATTCGACCAACTGCGACGTACGCCGAAACAAAAAAAAACCACGTGAAACCTCGGATTTCGATTTAATACGTTTTACGACATTACATTTCGAGCGCGTAGGTTATCGAGAACGTTTTTTTTAAAACCCATTAAAAATATAGCCGAACGGTTTATAATATATAATTATATATTGTGCCGTAATAATTATTATCAGAAGAGGTACTATGTGGTGCGCTTCCTTATTTCGTTTCGCCGGAACAACTGGCGGCGAGGTACGGCGTTACAGACAATTTAAATTTAATTCTTCCTGTACGTTTCTGTTCGAATTGCGTTCACGTCTCGCTTTTTGCGTAATAACAGCCCGTTCGTTTCATCGCCGATTCGTCGTCGTGAGACGCATGATAAAAATTATACCCGCGCGCCCGACTCACAATCGAAAATTAAGATATTTCGTCGGCAATTACTGCGTTATTATCGTACGTATAGTTGTGTGTATGTGTATTGCACACGCGCGTTTTTGCACTCAAACCGCAAGATCTAATGTGTTTCGTCCGTAAAACGTCGGACGTTTATTAAAAATCACGCGGGTATATTATTATTATACGTTTTCGTGAACACCGCGCGCGTGTGTGTGTGTGTAACATCGGGATACGCGAACGCTCGTGTGATTGGTAAGCCTTAATGTTAACGAAACGCGCGTCGCGAGAATCGAAAACTGTGAATGTTAAAAAATGAAACGTTTAGATTGCCATTCGTTCTGCTTCCTGTACGTGTACCTACACGACGACGACGACGACGCCACGGCGGCGCGACCGCAAGGACCGACTACTAATAACAATAATAATAATAATAATAACAATCGACTGATTGAAAAATGCGGTCGCTCTTCATATACGGATTTAATCTAAAAATCATAATACACCCGGGTAATCATAAAAATACTACGCGGACGAAGAATCGATCGTTCTGGACGTCCGGCCAAGACCATCTAGCAACGGGTATACTCCGACGACGCGACGGCGCGGCGGCGTTTAATCGGACCGCTGCGATCATTATTTGTAGGTACCTACAAATCTCATGTACGTTGTTTTTTTTTTTACCCGAGACATAATTATTTCTATATTCCATGAGTGTTTTACAAATTCAAGTCTATAGAGATTTGTTTTCCGTACGTGAATAATATAATATTCACGCGAATGATCATCGTAGTTATTATGATTAATTATAATTCGATTCGATCGGTTTTTTCCCATCAGATCGGTGAAATGTTCAAAAACCTTCAACTGCGTCGAAACCATAGTCCTCTAGGACACTCGGAGAATGAACAAAACACGCGCAACAAACGTTGTTTTCAGATGTAGTGGAGGAGGCCTCGGAGCCTATGGGAGATGAGGGGAGGTCGCCGCGAACGCGAAAATTAAGACTAAAGTAAGTTTTTTGATTTCACACCGTAAAAGTATTGTGACTCGGACATGGCCCAGCGACCTAGGTACACCGCGCTCTGTGGACATACCGTCGTGATTTCGTCGATCGCTGTTTAATTTTTCTTTCTAAAAATCGCGCGTGGTTGACTTTCGGTTTTCGAACAAGCAAAGCGCGGTGGTTTCGTGTGCGCGACGAAACAAATGTACTAAAATCGAAACGGAACGCGGAGGAAAATCCCAACTTATGCGCACGGACTGCACATCGAGTCGAATCGATAACATAAACCATTACGAACTCGAAATCCCCGGTAGTAGTTGTAAACTACAAGGAGTAATAACCATTAATTATACATTCAATTCATGTACTTTCGGGATGACCGAAATAATACTCTCCGAGCACAGTTCGAAAACTTCGCGATATAATTTATTTATACTTCACAAAGGTCACACTACGGGTCATCAGAATTCAGCGTAAAAAAAAATAAGCATTATTATTTGAATTTTAAACATTATTTACATATTTTCATCTCGTCGGAAAGTTGTATTTCTAATAAAAAAAAAAAAAAAAGAAAAAAACATAATACACTTTGAAAACTTTTTAGATTAAAATATAATGAGAACGAATTATAAAACTAGCCTATTTTTCGAAAATGTATTTTTATTTTACTCGCGAAATATTTTCAACAGTGTTTTCTTTACGGCGCGACATTTTATGTGTTGAAATTTAAGTTTTCGTGGAAAATAAATTATAAGTGAAAAAGTTTAAGTGTTTAATTTAAAAGTTAAATTATAAATTCTATTTTTTCGTTATTAAAAAAAAAAAAAAAGAGTCTTAGATTATCATCTGAGGACGACTAGGGACGCGAAAAGTTATCACGGTTTAAGTGTCAAAAGTCGTTTATTCCGCTTCGCGGTGGTTTTCATGGAAAAATTCCGTTTTTGCGATACCAAATATTACACACAAGCGATCGCCGGCGCCGCGGTCAATCGATTGGATTTCTCAAAAGTTTCGAGTGCGTCTGTGAGTGAAAAAAGGAAAAAATATTTCCTGTCTATTACGAACAACGACGGCGAAAATAAAAATACATAAATAAAATACTTAGATGACGAGAATAATGAATAATAACGTGTAACAACTGACGATGACGACGACGACGACGATGATAATAATAATAATAATAACAATAATAACGGGCGTTCGGTCGAACAATGTTAACCATAACAAATGAATGACATCTGACAGAAAGATAAGTCGGTAGGGCTACCGAGCGCGTAAAAAAAAAAAAAAAATCATATACATATATATATACGAGTATATGAGAAAGATTTAAAAAGAAATAACAAAATTAAAATTACAATGACACGCGATAGAGATAGACAACCGAGATTCATGAATAAATGAATCACATCCCGTATAGGTATGTAGCGTACCCGCCGAGATCGGACCGAGCAGATAAGACGTTAAGCTTTTGGAGCAATATAGAGAATGATCATTAAAATAAAACACATACACGCGCGCGCATACATCATATTATTGTATATTATGTGTGCCTTAAAATAAGATGTAGTTACGTCGATTGGACAGTGCGCGCGCGCGCGCGCGGGCGCGTGGGTGCGAACCGAAACAATACGTTTAGAAAAACCGCTTGTGACGCGAGAGACGAAACGCCGGCATGGAAATACGACACGTTGGCACGTCGCCCGTTATGACCTCCGACGACCCGAAGGCGAATATATCGGAGACGATTTTACCCATCGTTTTCGAAAAACCTACTATATGATGGCCGAAAAATCCTCGCGCAAAGTGGTTGGTCCGAACGAATTCGTTTACGGCTTAATAAAAAGAAAAAAAAAAAACGTTTCAAACAAAGAGGAGAAACGAAAAGCTATCAAACTCATCCGATAGGCGCGACATGATAATCCGTGCATGTTGTCGCGGCTATCGACGTGATCTTTGTATCGATCGGTGAAAAACGGTCGAGAAACGGCGCGAAATCACAAACACTTGGCTTCTAAATAATATTACAGGTGCAAAATAGAAACAAGCCGATTGGATTCGTCAATATATTCTTTGTTACATTGTTCTGAGACCGCGGTTCTCAACCCCGCGTTGTTGTATCCCGCCAAAGTGTTAGAAACAAAATCTTCGACGTCCGTCGAAACATATTAAATTTTCGTCACAGACGAAAAATCCGATATAATAAACGAACAAAACCGAAAAACCATCTCGCCTAAAAATGGAGAAACCTATGTGAAATACCGGATCGACGGCGATATTTATATTCGAATTTTTCCTCGCGATGAAAACCGGGGTTTCTTCAGTGCGATTTAGTTATTAAAATAAATCATCTCATTCGCATTGTTGTTTTATTCGGAACTTCAATACTGAATTCATTGACGATCAATATTATCAACAGTTAAGCACTGCGTAAAGCGTGTTTTCACGATGTTCATTTTAGTTCCAGTCAGTCGACGGTTTTCACAAAGAACGTTTCGTTCCGAAACAATCGAACTCGAGGTGTCACGGCGAAAAAAGAGTCGAGAAGTACTACCTAAGACGTACGAAAATTCAAGTCGTCAACTCCCGATCGCCGAGTCCATATTGTTATTAAAATGAGAAATTATTTTGCAAGACTTTTTTCCAAACCGGTGACTATTATAACGTAGCTCGTTAATGCGGAAAAAAAAACACCGAAATGTACGCGAAAAGGATACG
This sequence comes from Drepanosiphum platanoidis, assembly GCA_948098885.1. Classification (NCBI taxonomy): domain Eukaryota; kingdom Metazoa; phylum Arthropoda; class Insecta; order Hemiptera; family Aphididae; genus Drepanosiphum; species Drepanosiphum platanoidis. The sequence goes on along the minus strand of OX402530.1, from coordinate 20,976,311 downwards.
TTGGCGTGCGTAACGTACAAGGACGTCGAGTACGCCCGGCGAGATGCTGCAGATAAGCCCTCGGGACGACGACGAGGGGGCGCACTTAAAACAATCCCTCCGGATAATTCGATTTTTTTTTTTATTTTGTTAATTATTGTCCTTTCATGTGTAAACACGGTGCACAAAGGGATTTCGGGGTCACCCGCTGACGATAGTAATCATCGAGCACCGGCGCGCGGGACCAACAATGGGTATGAAACAAAAACGGAACGAGGGAAACAAAAAAAAAAAAAACGAGCGGAGAATTATTATTATTATTAAACGTTGGCGCGAAACAATGCGCCAGGCGGGTGTAACCGGTTTTCGGATTTCGGAATCTCTTCTTTTTTTTTTTTTCCATTCACATCACATTGTTGTTTCCTTTACTGTTTCATTTCGGATTAACAAGCGCGCCACCACCTACTCTACCCCCGTACTGGGGGGGTTTCTCGCCCGGAGGGGGTGGCGCGATTTGCATAAACATAATGCGTCGCAGCAGCAGCTCATCCCATCTGTCCGATCCGCGCACGTTCCGCGGAGCGTTACTTATACGCCCGCCAGCCCCGACGAGCCCGTATTTCTCGGCTAATTTCCCGTGTTTTATTATTATTACAAAACGTAGACGGCGTTTACCATCTGACATTATCACTGTGCCGCGGGAAAATAACGTGCGCGACAAGGGCTGGGACGCGTTCGCGTGTCTTTTTCCGATCGATCGGTGCTGAAAAATCGCCGTCGATTCGGTGCCGCGACATTTTCGCTCAGGACTGACGCGTCGATACGAATTAAACGGGCGAATTCTTATTTCACGCATGTGAATCGGAGAAACGCGTCCGATTTTCAAAACCGAATGGAAGCGATCCGAGAGAGAGCTCTTGTCGCCATCGTTGTTTTATTATTTTTTGCAATATCCTATTAATTATTGTCAAATTCTTGTTTCCAAACGTTCCGTCACATCGTCGAATTTATAATATTAATTTTTGACGTTTCGTTTGCAGTTCACACTTTGTCGCCGGTCGAAAGTCGAGGGATTAACAGTGTGCGAGTGAATTTTTAATATTACCTCTAAACAAACGCGAAGTTTTTACACAATCGTTTCAATCCGTTGCCCCAGAGTTACCCCGTCCGTCATTCGGTAAGTACGATTTTCAGTTGCCCCCCGGATCGATCGCGAATCGATAGAATCACACGTTTACGCCCATGTCGACACAAAACACCGAGTTTTATTTCACACATTTTGTAGTATAATAACTGTCGAAATTAAATATTATTTATGAGGTTTTTCAATGGCAAATGAAAAAAAAACGTGTACACATAGTTGTCCGCGGTAACAGGTTTGATTTTAATAATTTAATCACTCGTAATTTAACAATTCCCGTTTTTTTCTTTTTCTTTTAATATCCGCATTGATGCTGTTTTATGGATTTCTATTTCGATTTAAATATTTCAACTCGTATAGAGAAAATATTATCCACCGTTTTAAATTGGAAAACATAAGTGTTCGGTAAATACGATAATATAGTAAAGAGTGGTTAAGAGAATTTTTATTTTTCGGTCAAAGAATATTATGACGTACACAATAATATACGTTTATAATAGGTATTTAAAAAATATCTCTGTGTTTTTAAGCGCATAAGTGCACGCACTTTGGTGAATAAACTCGGTTATAGTGTAATATTATGCTGCGATATTTCGTCTTTATATGCGATTGTACGTCGAACTCGAGCAATACGGTATAACATTACGTATATTATTATGACGACAAACGCGCCACAATAAAGGCGACGAGATCATTGTTCGGTCGAACGACATTGTAGTCGGATTGGCTTTAAATGAATAGACCGGCTTGTATATAAACTATACAACAGTGTGCGCGACGAATAACTAAAAAGTCGATTGACTCCGTTACTCTGAATATTATTGATTTTAACCGATTCGTTAGTTAAACGGGTTGGGATCGACGAACGCTCGTAAAAACAGTGCGATATTAACCGACCGCCGCGCCGTCCGGCACACGGAGAACGTCGAAAGAATAACGTTTTCTAGTTTTGAAAGTATTCACCTCGTATGTGTGTGCTCGGAGAGGTTTTCGTTTTCGGAAGACGTTCGCGGAAATTAATTTCAAACCGAAACGTGACTCGATTATAGGTCAAATGTAAACTATATATTATACTATAATCACCGCGAGCTACATCACTCTCAACAAAACAACGACTAAACGCCGCCGCGTATAGTATTGTTTCATCGTCGACAATTAGATTTATGTTTTTTAAGCGATTGGAATAATTTCTAACGTCGTCGTCCGCCTCAGTGAATAAGTATATACTTTTCCGAGTACGAGTGCGCGTGATTGTCAAAATGTTATCGAAAACATAAAAACGCTCGTGTCTATATGCGATCACTTGGGTTTTTCGCTTTTGGGCGATACATTTCGAACGCGCGTCCTGAACATGATTCCACGCCGAAAGAGAAAACATTTTTGTCGCGCGTTTCGCGGCTAAATCTCTGAAATTATGACGTGATAACCGTGCGAACGTTGAGATCGAAAATCCCGTCACACATGTATAAATATCGCGGTCGACACGTCGAGGCCGTTCAAAGTTTTCACAATAAAATACTACGACGTGTACAGGACTCGACGCGAAAACGATAAA